>SRZU01000002.1:600000-765026 GCA_013183765.1 Fusarium xylarioides | reverse complement strand
TAATAAAGCTTATTAAAAATATATAATAAATTTAATAAATTATAAGCTTACTATATAAAATTAATCCATATGGAATATAGTTTTTCCGGTCTTTATAAATAGGGAAAATTAAAAGATATTATCTTTTAATTAATATTATAATTTTAATTTAATTATTTAAAATTAAAAAAAAATTACTACCCTATATAAGATATTTTCCTAGAGTTTTTCTATATATAGATATATTATATAAGCTTTAAATAATATAATTTATCTATTTATAAAATAATATAATTAAATCCGAGCTATTCCGAGCTTATTAATAGAAATCCGAGCTATTTTTAATATATCTAAGCTTTTCCCGAATTAGTAAGCTCGGGTTTAACCGGATATAAGTATTGCCCCACTTAATTCCCTTAAATCCGTAAGATAATTACTAATTAAAGCTAGATTTAAGGTATAAAAGCCAGATTTAAAGGAAATAAAGGACTTAAGGATTTTTTAATTATAAATCAGATTTTGATTTATAAGCTAAGATTTTTTTAAATTTCTATATATAGAAGAAATAAAATTAAAAAATAAATACTTTTTTTAATTACTAGTAAATACTTAGCAATAACTTAACTAAACCTTATCCTATTAAGCTATTTTTAGTATTAAAAAAACCGCCTTTTTTTAGACTTTTTTTTAATATGAGCTTCATTACCCAATTAAGCCCTATTGACCTCGAATCTCAGTATTCTGAGCCTAAAAGTCAGGCTTATAGTAGTATTAAAGTCTTAAGCCCTTCTACCAATTAAGATAATAATTCTATTAATTTGGAAGAATCTGATTCTTCTAATATAGCAAAAAACCCTAAAAAAGACGAATTTAGGGGAAATGGGGGCTATATCTTTAAGAATAAGCTCTTTACACGCTACCTTCAGCCTGCTATTCCAGGGAAAGAGTCCCAATACCTGGTTTCTTGTAAACTGTAAGTTATTATTAAATTTTATCCTATTTAAGCTATTTTTCTATTATATTATAATATTTTACTAATTTAAATAGCTGCTCTTATAAGAAGTATGAGAATGCAAGGGGTTTTAAAGCTTCTAATTTTGTACGGCATATTGAAGCCAAGCATCCAGACTACCCTACCAATAAGCAGCAGGAAGGTCGAAAAAGAAGTAAGTTTTTCCCTATTTATTTAATATATATATATATATATATATACTAATTTATATCTTATTTTAGAGAGAAATTCCNAGAAGATACTTAATTTTCTTATTGAGAATAATTTATCTTTTAGGGCTATTTCCTCCCCTTCTTTCCAGGAATTACTTCAATTTTATAATAAGTAAGTAATTATATTATTTTTATTATATTTTATTTACTAATTTATAGGTCTGGACCCACTATTAATAGGGATAAAATCAAGAAATTCCTATTTAGGACCTTTGATTTAGCCCTAGGGGAGCTTAATAAGCAACTTAAGGATAATATTCAGTCTTTAGGGACTTTTTCCTTTACCTTTAATATCTGGACCGCCAGCAACCAGACCCTTTATTTAGGGATTTTGGCTATTTTTATCGATTCCCAATTTAAGCTTAATTACAAGCTTATAAGTAAGTTTTTCCCTATTTTCCCTATTTTATTATTATATTTATTAATAAAATAATATAGGCTTTCACTTCCTTCCTGAGAGTCATACTGGGGTTTATATTTATAGTAAATTTGAAAAAGCTTTATCTATTTATCCTAGTCTAGCTCTTTCCTCTATGCTTAGGTAAGCATTTATTTCCTATTTTTATCTATTTTATAAGCTTTTATTAATAATATAATTATAGTATTACTCGAGATAATGCATTAAATAATAATACCTTTATTAATTCCTTTAAAAAAGCTTTTTCTAGCTATAATAATAGAGACTTTTCAGGGGATATTAGATGTATAGCACATATTATTAATTTAGTTGTGTAAGATATCTTAAAGGAGTATTTAGCCTCTGCTTCTTCTGAAGAAACCCTGTGTAATTATCTTAATTCTGAGGTTATTACCTTAGATAAGAGAAATAGGGAAATTTTAGAAGAAGCCCCTGCTTTTAATAGTAAGTCTATAATTTTCTCTGATTTTTTACTATTTAATTAATATTATTTTAGGCCTTATTAGCCGGGTTAGGAGGCTTATTACTATTACTTGGTATACCTAAGAGCCTAAAAAGCTTCTAAATCAAGCTATTAATTCCCTTTTAAAAGAAGGGAAATTAAGTAGTGAAAAAAGGCAGATTCCTCTTAGTATAGTATTTTTTTCTCTATTTTATATTAATTTTTTACTAATTTATAAATTAGATAATGCTACTCGCTAGAATTCTACTTTTCTTATGCTTTCTACCTTTTTAGAGCTAAAGGAAGCACTTATATATATTTCGAAAAATACTTAAAATTTGGAATTTATTAAGCTATTTCCTAAAGCGGAAGAATGGGTAGAATTAGCCTATTTAAAGCGGATTTTCTATATTTTCTTTAAGCCTTCTATTAAATTACAAGGCTCCACTTATATAACTCTTTTACAATCTCTTTCTTATATTTATCTTATTTTTAAGTCTTTAGAGCATCTTCAGACTGAATTTAAGAGGCTAGAGGAAACAGTAAGTTTTTTCTTATTTAAAATCCTTTTATTTAATTAAATACTAATTTTATATATAGGCTATTTACTTTACTAGCTTTTATAATGCTATTCAAAGTAGGATTACTAAGCTAGATAAGTATTTTCCTTGCTATCTTTCTTTTAGCTATTTAGCTACTTATAAGCCTTACTTTTTTGCTACTATCTTAGATCCTAGATTTAAGACTAGTCAGTTTAAAGATAGAGGTCTTTTATTTCACTATCCTACTATTAAAAGTGATATATTAGACCTCTTTAAGGCTGAATTTTATTTATAAGCTTTTTTCCCTCTTTAATTAGGCTATTTATATAATTTATACTAATTTATATTTTTATAGGGTTTAAGACGAATATAATAAGGCCTTTAATGCCCCTAATTTAGAAGAGGAATCTAAGCCTTTTAAGGCTAATTCCCCTACTAAATCAGAAGACTTTGAAAATGAGCTATTTATAAGCCCTAGCCAGTCTAAAGATAAGGAAATTGAGGCCTATTTAACTGAAAAGCGATTAAATCAGGATGTAAGTTATATAAGGATTTTTATCTTTTTTTTATTATATTAATATTTTAATAGGTTAATATTTTAAAATACTGGGAATTTAAGGTTATTAAATTTCCTATTTTGGCTATTTTAGCTAGAAGATACCTTGCTATTCTAGCTACTTCTGCAGCAGCTAAAAGTAGCTTTTCTATTAGAAATAATATTATTACTAAAAGTAGAAATAGACTAGAGCCAGATACAGTTAGTAGGATTTTATTATTCAAAAGCTGGAAAATGGGTAATAATAGTATAGAGGATAGATTATTAGATTAGTTTTATTTTTAGCTTTTTAGCCTTTTTTATTATATTTACTATAGCTTTTATTATAGCTTTTATTATAACTTAATTATATATATTTTTAAAGTATTTATTATAGCCTTTATTTTATATATTTAATATAGCCTTTATTATATATATTTATTATAGTCTTTATTATAGCCTTTATTATAGCCTTTATTATAGCTTTTATTTTAATCTTTATTATATATTTATTATAACCTTTATTATAACCTTTATTATAACCTTAATTATCCCCTGTTTATACTAATAGTATACTAATATTTAGCTAGTCTTTACAATTATAGACTAATTATATGCTATATAATGTAATTAATTCTGCCCTCTATTGCTGCTAATGCTAATAGTCTTTAACTTTAAGCTCCTAAACCTATATAAAACTCAATACATTTTTCTTCTAATAGAACCCTGCAATTACCCCTCTCTTATCCCAGATTTCGCGGTACGCTATCCCCCTTATCTTCACAGTAGCTTGGTCTTCTCTAGCACCCTTTTAGCCTGCCCTCAGATGGCCTTAAGCTACTCGTTATACAAGCTGCCCAGTTGAATAGCTATAATAAAGTCGCTTTTATTAATAGTTAGATCTATCCCTCTAAGCAACTTCCCTTTAAGCTTATTAAGTTAACTTATCTTACTATTAAGGAAGCCTCTCTTAATTAACCTGTAGTAAGGCTATATAACCTTAAAGACCTTGCAACTAAAGGCTACCTGCTTAATGCAGCTAGCATTATCCTTACACTGCTAGGTTAATCTGATTTCTATGGCTATATTATGTAAGTTAGTGTAATTATCTCTGTTAATAAATAGGTTAATTATAGGGATTACTTCTTAGTAGTATCTTATCTGATATGCCCTATTATCTTAGGCTAGTTGCAGGCTTCTTTAGATAGCAGGCATCGTGATGGTGTAGCTGTGATGTTGTTAGCGTCTGCGATTAGAAGGCGGGTTAGATGACTTACTGTTGAAGCGTGTTAGACGATTGAACTGTAGTATGCTGCAGGGATTGATAGATGTTTGAAGTGGGTTGCAAGAGGAAGATCTGGCCTAGCTGAAGAGCAAGTAAGGCTCTCTAGCTGGCTTAAGTGCAGTTAGGTTTAGGCTGTAATTAAGGCAGCTAACTTAATAATATTAACTTAATAAAGCTTTGCTGCCTAGGAGGCAAGTAATATTTAAATTATAATAGACTTTAAAGATGCTTAGATACCTTTTAAGGCTAATATGTAAACTTAAAAAAATAACCTTAATTATAACCTTAATTTTAGCTTTTAATTTATATATTTATTATAGTTTATATTATAGCCTTTATTATAATATTAATTATAACTTTAATTGTAGTATTTAATTTATATATTTATTATAATTTATATTATAGCCTTTATTATAACTTTAATTTTAGTTTTTAATTTATATATTTATTATAGTTTTAATTATAATTTAAATAAGATTTAATTATATATATTAATTATATTTTATTTATAATATATTATATCTTTTAATTTAAGCTTTTAATTAAGTATTTAATTAAGTATTAAATTAAGCTTTAAATTAATTATAAATTATATTATTTATATAAAGTAAATAAACCCCTATTTATACTAATAGTACACTAATATTTAGCTAGTCTTTATAATTGTAAACTGGTTACATGCTATATAGCATAATCAATTCTGCCCTCTGTTGCTGCTAACGCTAATATTATAACTTTAGGTCTTTGACTTTAAGCGCCTAAATCTATACAAAACTTAATACATTTTCCTTCTAAAACCCTGCAATTACCCCTCTCTTATCCATTTCGCGTTACAGCAGCTGCAGTTTAGTCTTCTTTAGTACTTACTAGACCTGGTTCTGGATGGCCTTGAACTACTTATTATATATGTTATTATAAAGGGTATTAATAAATACTAGCTCCTTATAGCATATATATATCTCTCTAAGCAACTTCTCTTTTAGCTTATTTAGTTCCTTTAGCTCTTTAATAAGGAAAGCCTTCTTAATAGGAGGGTCTTGCCTGTAGAGGCAGTGCATAAGCAAGAGGATCTTGTAACTAAAGGCTGCTAGCCTTATGCAGCTAGTATTATCTATTTCCTCCTAGATATATATAACTTCTATTGCCTTATTATATAGTTAATTATAGTCTTCTTTATTAATAATAGCTTAGTTAATCTTATATATTATATTATAGCCTTCTATTAGATAAGGCTTACTAGGATTAGGCTTATTAGGATTAAACTGTAGGCTTCTTCTAATAATAGGCATTATAATGGTGTAGCTGTAATGTTATTAGTGGCTGTAATTAGAAGGTATGCAGGTTAGATGACTTACTGCGTGTTAGATGATTGAAGTGTGGTATTATTTAAAGTAGGTTGTAAGAGGAAGATCTAGCCTAGCTGAAGAGCAAGGCTCTCTAGCTGGCTTAAGTGCAATTAGGTTTAGGCTATAATTAAGGCAGCTAACTTAATGATATTAACTTAATAAAGCTTTGCTACTTAGGAGGCAAGTAATGTTTAAATTATAATAGACTTTAGAGATGCTTAGATACCTTTTAAGGCTAATATGCAAACTTAAAAAAAAAAATAAAGTAAATAAAAAAAGAATTTAAATCTTTTAATTAAAAACCTATTTTAAAAGACTATTTTTTATATTAAATTAACTTATATTTATAAATTTCTAATATTAAAAAAATTATTTAAAAATTATTATATAGCCCCACTTTTTCCCTAATTAACTACTAGTTAGTTAGTAGTTAGTTAGTTAATTACTATTAACTAACTATAATTAACTACTAGTTAGTACTAGTTAGTTAATTTTTTTTTTAACTAACTACTAACTAACTACTTTAACTAGTAGTTAATTTTTTCCTATTAACTAACTAACTTAAAAAAAAACTAGTTAGTACTAACTAATTTAAAATTAACTAATTTTATTTTACTAACTAACTAACTAAAAAAAAAAAAAAACTAACTAACTACTAACTAGGAAATTCTAGTTAGTAGTTAGTTAAAAACTAGGCTAGTTAGTAGTTAGTTAGTTAATAGTTAAAATTAACTAACTACTTTAGCTACCCTGGCCCATATCAGTGTCATTGGCACGCCTGAGGACTTCCTCCTCGTCTTTCCATTTCAACACCGGGAAAACGGGGCCTGAGCAACATTAGCAACATATCAATAAAACAGAAAGGGAAAGGCATACCAAAAGGCTCCTCGACGACGATTTTGGAATTATCAGGGGGGTTGTCCACAACGGTCGGGGTGATGAAGTAGCCTTTACCCGCATTTGACGCCTCAGTCGAACCAGTTGCGATCTTGAGGTTGTTGGCTTGTATGTCTGCGAGTAAATCCTTTACCCTGGCGAACTGGAGATGGTTCTGGACGGGACCGAGGACAACATTACTGTCCAGACCATCACCCACAGAATGCTGCTCGACTGCCGTGACCAACTCTTTCAAAAACTCATCGTAAATGGACTCATGAACGTAGATTCGCTTGCTTGCAATGCAAACCTGACCAGAGTTAACCAGCGACGAAAATGCAATCTTAAAGATCCAGTATTAGCGTGCTTATTCAATTCCTCGTCGGGTTGACTAACCTTGGGAGCAACTGCCTTGACATCAACGTCACCGCAGATAATGGCCGGATCATTACCTCCCCTAAAAAGGTCAGTCTTGGCCCACTGACTATCAAAGATCGACTCACAGTTCAAGGGTCACGCGCTTGAGCGTTGCAGCAGCACTCTGCATGACCTTCTTGCCAGTTGCGGTAGATCCCGTAAAGCTGATCTTATCCACACCAGGATGAGCTGTCAGCCACGGGCCAAGATTGTCATTACCGTTGAGTGCTTGAACGACGCCTGGGGGGAAGTACTGCTGCGCAAGTTCAACGATTTTCAGATTGCAGTAGGGAGTGAAAGGCCTGTTTGAATAGGTTACCATATTTGCCCAGTTAGTACTGGGTTAAACTTACGATGGCTTAAGAATGACCGCATTTCCAGCAACAAGAGCTGGACCAAGCTTCACACCAGCTATCCGACAAGTTAACTATGCACTCTCTCACTAAGGTAGGTGTCCTTTACCTAGAAAAACTGGAGCTGTAGACCGTTAGCTTTGTAAATATTTAGCAGCTAAGGTAATTGACTTACCGTTCCAAGGGACAATGCCCACCGCGACGCCTATCAAGCATTAGTACAGGAGAAGGGTAATCGACCGCTGGGCGACGAACCAATGGGAACGTATTTGGTGACGACTCGGCGACCTGGCTTGTCTTCAATCACATGCTCAGGCTCGGGAAGTTTCGCATAGCCCCTGAGAAAGTTGGCGCACATGCCAACCTCCATCTGAGCCATTGCCAACTATAATCCAATCAGAAGAATGTCGCGGTTAACAAAATCGTCAGGGTACTCACAGACTTTCCTTGCTCCTTGACCAACAGAGGAGCAAGGCTCTCCCCGATAGCTTCAATGCCATCCGCAAACTTGGCCACTATGTTCTGTCGTTCTCTGTAGGGAACGCCAGCCCATACTTCAGACGCCTTTCTAGCCGCCCGAACAGCCCTATCGACATCCTCCGGAGTTGAGAGAGGCAGGGGGGCAAGCTTCTCGAGTGTAGAGGGGTTGGTGCCCTGCACGGTCCCTTTGGTCTTTTCGAGCTTCCCGTCGATGATGTTGTAGAACTCCGTAAAGTTGAGCTGAGAGTTTGCGTTGGCGGCCATGGTTGTTAATGGTGATGATAATTGCGTAGGTGTTGTTCGTGGTGTGATGTTTCTGTATGTTTCTGTGTAGCTGGATGCTGTGAGATGTTTTCCTGGAGTTTGATGCGATGGTGGGCTATACTTATAGCTGGAATCCGGATACTAGAATATTCGGCGTCGTTGGTCGCTTGTGTAAGCTGGTACTAGATGAGATTCCCAGTGGAGCTACTACATAATTCCGAAAGAGAGGACGACCTGCAGCATTTGCCGAAAGGGGCGGTTTGAAAAGGATAAGGATATTACACATTGTGCAAGGACACCGCTGAATACATTCGGAAAAGGGCCAAATTCCAGCATTGATTTGTCATGTCGGTGACAGGATGCCTGCCTCCCCTGTGGTAAACAGAAAGTCCGACAATGAGCTGAGGTGGAGTTTAGGCAGGATAAAGGGATTCCTGTCGTAGTTTTCGTGTTAGTCACTCGGCGGTAGACTCTTTAGACTTTCTCCGGGGGTCTGGATTGCTCACCTACCACACTGCTACTGGCCGGTAACTGCAAGCCCTGCCCTTAGATTAGTAAGGCTTGTTACGGGCGTGCCAAATAATGTCAAAGCTTCAATCGTGTGATGTGCTGTGCGTGGTGCACTAGTAACTCGGGAATTCGGGTTTGACCTAGACCTCGGGATTATGGTAGTGGCAGCCTAACAATACAGGGTCGCAATGTCTTTGCCCTAGACAGCTAGTATGAGCTTCCTAACCGTACTTGCCAGGACACGATTATTGAAATATCAGCATACAGATCATTCGTGCGTTTGTCAAATTAGACGCAATATTAATAAGCCGAGAGTTAAGACTTATGGCTGAGAGCTTAACTAAGCAGAACGAACTTAGCCGAGAGCAATATGCTCCCAAAACAGCCAGATAGCACTGCACTCATATCTGCAAACTAAACCAATAGTGTATCAAAAATAGATAGATCCCCGAGCATCGGATCATCAAATTCGAGTAGATCGAGCCACCCTGTTACAGGAAAGCTCCCATGCCCCGCCACGCTACTTCCCTCCTTATCAGCAGGATCTTTCTTAGAGTCCTTCTTAGTAGCTTCTTTAGCTTCTTTCTTTACCTTTTTAGCTTCTTTAGCCTTCTTTCTTGCTATTTTAGCTCTCTTTTTAGCTGCATTATCCTTCTTCTCTTAGGCCTCCTTTACAGCTATAGCTTCCTCTTTAGCTTTATATAGGTCCTTAGCCTCTTTAGCTAATTATATCTCCTTCTTAAGCTTTATCTTGCGCTTCTTTAGCTTTAGCTTTAGCTTAGGTAGTATAGTACTTAGATTAAATTATATATATATTTATATAGATAGAATTAGTTTAAAAGAAAGTATTAATACTATAAGAAAAATATTAGCAATTAGCTATAAATTAAGTATATTAAATATATATATAATAAAATAAAAAGTATATAAAAATAAAGCTTTTAATTATATAAAAATAATAAAGGCTATATAGCATTAATTAAAGGTATATATAAGATAGGGAATAGGTTTATATAAAGTAAAAGTTACCTGCATAAGTGCTATAGTATAGGTACTAAATTAAGTAGGGTAAAGTACTTATAAGAGAATAAAAATAGCATTATATAAAAGATTAAAAGCATATAATTCTAAAAATACATTTATTAGGTTATATAAGGCTATTATAAGTATATGCAGGTAAAGGAAAGTAAGGAATTCTTACCTTATAAGGTATATTAATTTTAAAGGAAGAAAATAAAGCTAAAGCTAGGATTGCAAGGAAATGTATATTACGTTATTATATAACCCTAAAGGGCCTACTTTAGCTTATATAAGGGGCCTATAATAATTCAATTTAAAAATCAGATAGATATAAATGTAACCTAGGGCGCCCTACAGGGGGGGGGTCGGCCTACTACGAAATGACTTTTAAGCCACTGAGCCCTATAGTCTTCCGTAGGGCGTTCCCGAGCAATTGATCGAGGTAAGATGAAGGACAGAGGTAGGAGGTCGGGACAGGAGTCAGATGGAAGTGCTCGGGATTTTGACAGGCTCGGGATTTCAGCTAGTCTCGGGATTCCCACTAGTCTCGGGATTACAGACCACCAGCCTGAGTGAGGATAGTAGCCCTTTCTGTTAAGGAATGGAGACTAGATTTAGGGTTATAAATTAGTCATAAGATTATTGATTAATTTCAAAGATTTAAAGTCCTTTAATTTATATAAACTGTTTTCTTATTAATACAATCACCTCGCCAGGCGGCGGAGCTCAACATCACTTGCTGCATCCGTGCTATCAGTATGCTCACTGACCCTTACTCTTGAAGCAACGTCCCTTCCCACTATTTCGGTGTTTCTGTTTATAGGCTTGAAGACCCAACAACCCCATTTCTTGCGAATCACATCCCTTATAACGCCTCGGCTAGTCGTGAAAAAGATCAAAGCGTTCCAGAGACCTTGCAACAGCATAACGGCCGCTATGGCAACTTGGTATGAGTATGGAACATCACGGTTAAGTAGACTATAGATACGTGTGATGCTCGCTGGTACCCACGTCACAAGGACGCTTAGTGTGAACATAAAGGTTGTGAATAGGTATGCCCGTTTGATAGGGTCTTTGAGCCAAAATTTGGACTTGTTGCTACTGGGGGTCGATGATGAAGATTGTTGATTTTGGTTAGGAGGAATTGGCTCCACGGTCGTGGCATTGGGAGTTGATTTGTGGGAATCAGACACGGCAGTAGCGGGCATATCCTCGGATACTTAGATGTCTGTGTTAACATTTGTTTCTGTTGCCTGTTGTTAGTCAGCTGAACAGTATTGCCATTTCAGACGAGGGAATACCATACTGTTTGGTGATCGGTAACTGTGGTCTGGATACGCGAGTTCAAAATGCCTCGGACTTTATTTCTCGCTCGAAAGAGACGAAAGCCAACCGCTGTGTTCAAAACGATGGACGTGGCAATGCAGATCCATACAAAGAGATACGAAGTAAAGAGCCGGATGCTAACCCAAGATTCTCGTATCCAACACCAGGTCTGAGCTGTCATCAGTTTATCGTTTAACCATATGCTGATTTGTGACTCACTGTTGTCGCTCCATAGACGGGACCACGCGCTGGAGTCGAGATGAAAAACAGGGTAAACCCCGATATGAATGGTCCCCCAAAGCAAATCAGGGAGTAAAGCCACTTGTTGAACGTGTGTGGATTCGATTGAAAGAAGACAATCCTGAAGGTATTCACCGACATACCGAGAGACCACCACGCATCAGACTGCATGAATCTACTCCGTATATGAGGTTAGATTACGTAGGGAGTGGCTATCAAGACACGGATATTACTTGCATGTGCACCAGGAAACTTTGCGCCCTGCAAAGTGCCGAATCCTCACCACGCGCCAATCCATCGCGTGAAATAACAGTCCCAATGCTAGCGCCCAGATTCGCGATACTGGCAAACATAATAAATGTATTTCGAGGATTGCGCAGCCTCGGTATGCTCCCGTATGTCACGAAAATCGACAATACAGCCACGAGGCTGATTGACGAAAAGACCCTCTCCAGCAGCGCCAGCCGTTCTAGCTGAGAGTCGGAGAACATCTCGGTAGCTCGCGTGATTGATTGTCTGGCATTTAGGCGGTGGTGAAAGCTGCAGTGACCAAGGTCAGCGGTGAGCGGAGAAAGGTTGGAAGCTGGGAAGATGGGGCTGTCTAGGTTTCAGTCTTTCAACGGTGCAATCCTGGTGGCTTGAAAATTTGCCTGGTCTTGGTCGGAAGCCGAAAGATCGGCGCGCTGAGGAGATAGCTCCAAGGCTATCTATTGGCCCCGCGTGAAGCCACGATGGCCATTCCTCCAGTGCTTACCAGGCTAGACTGCTTATTACTTTATCTAACCTCATTAGGCATGTCGTATTCTCCTGCTGCGCCCAACTTGCCGTGATACAGGCTTTGATAAGAAATAAAGCTTCTAAGATTCTATCAAGACATTAGAATAAACCGGTCCAAAGCTTTACTAAGATACACTAAATTTACCTAAGCCTTTTTATCACTTAAGATGAAGGTCCCAAGTCCTCCTGCCTCCCCTTGCTAGTATACACAAGTGTAATTTGCACGCAGCTTGATGTCTGGTTCTATTTAGAATAGGGTTGGAAGTTGAATCCCTTGTAAAAGGTAAGATGTAGGTGTCTTTACTGTATTGACTGATGGCGTAACTACCCAGTGAGACTTCACAGCCTTTGTGGTATATAAATAGACTGGCATTTTAAGGTTTGCAACCAAAGCACTGACATTAATATTCATGTGTCTCAGAAAACGTTTCATAAACTGATGGTACGGAAGGCCAAATCGACATCTGTGCCAAAATTCACATTGAGGGATTTTTTTTCATTACATGTACCTCAATGTAGTACTAGAGGCCCCATTAAGCTAATACATAACATAATATCATTATATTAGGTATTATTATTATAATGCAGTACTAAAGGAGAAGGGCAATAGCCCTACCTTATATATACTTATATAGGCTTATAGTGCTCTGTATAATCTAAGATTTTACATTCTAAAATCTTTACTTATATCTCTTATTTTAATAGCTTATACTAAATTCTATCCTAAAACTAGTTAAGGCTATATTAAGCTTTATATAGAGTTAAAGGCTATTAAAGAAGCTACTTTTTGCTTATTTTATTAATAACTGCTTACTAAAGCTATTAAGGTTATTAACCTTACTATAAGTAGCCTTATATAGCCTAGTTTAATAATAATCTAAACTAAATAAATATAACTAATTCTTATTATATATACTAATACTATAAATATAGCTATAGAAAGTTAATAGTATAGTATTGCTATAATAAGCTATAAGAGTATAATTACTATTAAACTAAAGGCTATATTTTATATTGCTTTAGAATACCTTAAAGAAGTTATTCTAAGCATTTCTATACTAAAGTATAATAAAGAAGTTAAAAGCAAGAATATTAAAAGTAAGATTATAGCCCTACTAGGCTTTATATTCTTATTATATAATAAAATAGTTTATTTTATTATATTAAGTTATTATAAGGAGTTCTCCTTAATAAAGTAGAAGCTTATTAGTAGTTATATTACTAGTATGTATTTAAATAGGCCTATTATATATAGTAATGCTATTTATAAAATAATATAGCTAAAGGATTTCTTTAAAGCAGTAAGCATTATACTCCCTATTAAAGCTAAAGCTTCTATTTCTCTTATACTCTTATACTTTAATATATAAGATAATTTAAATAAAAGCAATACCTTATACTTTAATAAGTAAGCAATTAAGTAAGTAGAAGCTAAGATAAAGGCTAAAATACTAACTTTAAAGCATATAATAAAGCTTAAGAAAGAGATATAAGATAAGAAGAAAGCTATATAATATAAAATAAAAGCAAATAAAATTAAACTTAAAGTTAAAGCTAAAAAAATAAAGAGTAAAGAGAAGAAGCAGGATAAAGATTTAGATTTATTTAAGGCATTTCTATAATCTATAATATTAAATAAGGATTAGGGGGATAAGGAGGATAAGGAGGATGTAGAAGAATAAGATAAAATTGCATTAAAGGGAAAAACTAAAGGGCACTCTTTGCAATTAAAGAACTTACTATAGAGGTTTAAGGGATAATATTAAGCTAGCTTTTAACTCTATAATTAATCTTATTTTAATTAATATTACCTTAAGCCTCTTAGTTAAGTAACTGTATATTAATATTATATATAGCTAAATAAAACTGTATATAATTAATCCTACTTATAGGTATTTTAAGAAGACTAATAGCTAGCTATTTTCTGCTTATTATATATGCTTGCAATTAGGCTTATAGGAATAAGTATATAGAGAGCTTTAAGTTCTTAGGAGTATCTTAAGGAAAGACCTACCTATAAAGAATTCTTTTATATATTATAATTATATCTTAAGGCAAATAGCTATTAAGATTAATATAATTATATTTAAAGAGGTCTTTAAAAAGCTATAATTAATTAAATAGAATTAGATAAATATAGCTTCTTATTTCCTAAATCTCTAGCTAATAGTATAAGACCTAAGGCTAACTAGAAAGAATATATAGCCTATTATGCTATTTATAGATATAATATGCATTTTATATATATATAAATTTAGAAAGCTTTATATATATAATAGGCATAAAAAGATAAAGAATAGCAATTCTATTAAGAATAGAATTAGCAGAAAAACGCCTATTAGCTGTAATTCTTTTAAAATATTCCTATAAGTAGTTAATATAATATTAAATATATATATATATATATATATATACTAGTACCTTACTTAGCTATTACTAAGTTAGTCCTACTAACTCTTAATCTTTTTATTATATATACTTTTACTATATATCTAATAATTATAAAATTGTATTTATAGTACTATAATATCTTATATATAGCTCTATGCTTAGGAAAAGTAAAAATAAGTACTAGCTATTATAAGGGTTTTATTACTATAATCTAATTAGATAATAAGAAGCATACTCTCTTAATTCTCTAAAATATAAAGGTATTATTTAAGCATACTATAGGATATATTAGCTAATATATTAATATATAGCTATATAATATACTGTAAATATGCATTAATAGATACATATACCTTAATCCCCTAAGCCTTTAGCTTATTATAAGCATTAATTAACTAAATAAAGTTAAGTCTAGGTACTATCTATCTAGTTTAATAATATTGCATTATATTCTATTACTTAGTTACATTTATAAGCATAAAATCTTAAAATGCTTTATATAGTATTTTTTTTTTTAAGTTTGCATATCAGCCTCGAAAGGTATCCAAGCATCTCCAAAGTCTATCATAATTTAAACATTACTTGCCTCCCAGGCGGCAAAGCTTCATTAAGTCAATATCATTAAGTTAGCTGCCTCAATTAGTCATGACGTCGGCGTTGACGGAGGGCAGAATTGATCACGCTACACAGCACGTGACCAGTCCACAATCGTAAAGACCAGCCAAACATCAGTGCACCATCAGTATAAACAGGGGGCTTTATATAGTATATATTAACTTAAAGATAACTGTTTTTGCTAAATATAAGTATAGAGATAGGTTTAACTAAATAACTAAAGCTTAGTATTTAGTAGAGCATTTTTCTAAAAGAAATTATGCAATTTAGTAAGTTGTTCTTCTTTCTGCTCTAGGATCTAATGCTATAGAAGGTTAAGGCTTTATTATATTCTAATTAGCTTCCTATAAGTTACTATAAAGCCTTCTTTTTATAACTATAAAAGAATATTCTTATCCTTAAAAACATTTTTAAAGAATAGCTCTTTAATATAATTATATAATATCTTAGTATTTTCTATTTAGGCTTAAATAGTATTAGGTATTATTTAATTAGACTGCTAAGTCTAAAAATGTTAATATAATACTTTATAAGAGGTAGAGATATTAAATCCAGTTAAAATACACTATATAATATTATTAGCAGTTATTTAGTTATAGTACTTCTATTATTTAATTTAAATATAGTAAGTATTAAGATTAATAGAAGAGTAGCCTTTAAAGCTTATTATATAATATAAAAAGAAGGATATAATATTATAAATTAAATTTTAAGTAAGGGATTTACTATATAGTATGCTATAAGGTAATATATAGCCCTATAGCATAATATAAAGCTATAAAAGGCTAAGCTTTATATAAAGTACTTTTTATAAGGATACTAATAATATAGTCCTATAAAGCCCTATAAGATAGTAAAGGCTTCTATTTTATATATTTATAATTATATTATTAAGATATTTTTAAATAATAAAGTAAATAAATAAAAGTAATAAACTTTTACTACTAGGTATTATAATAGTATATAGTACTTTTAGTACTCTATAGTACTCTATATACTAATATATACTCTATAATGCTAGTTATAAAGTTATAAACTATAAGCCCTATCTTTATAAAAATAAAAAGCTAAAATCTAGCTATAAATAACTAATAAGGTTAATATTACTTTAAATTATTATATATAAGATTAAAATACCTTATTTGCTGCTCTTTGCCTTCTTAGCCTTGCTCTTAAAGCCCTTCTTTTTTATTCTAGTAATAGCATCCTTAAAGATTTTAAAGAGCTTCTTATACTGCTTTCTACTTAGAAAGCTAAACATTTTCATAGAGCTTCTATTGCTATTACTATTGCTATTACTATTACTTAAGGAGTTACTGCTAATAGAGATAGAATTCTATTTAGCTTTATACTTGCAATTTATTAAAATATTAATATAAAGATATATAAGGCACTATAAGTATATATACTTAAGGATATAAGAATAAAATGCTTCTAAATGGTTTTAAAGGCAATTAGTATAACTCTTATTCTACTCTATAATATAGCAATTAGTAAAAGTACTATTACTATTTATATACTTTAAGTATAAAAGTAATTTAAGCAGTTTAAATTGATACCGAATCACAGCTCGCAAGGCAAAATGAAGGTATTCAGAAGGGTATGACGGGTCAATTCTGAGAGTGGGCCTTGGTGTTGTGAGATAAACACCAAGGACCGGATTAACTATGACCCGCTATTCGGGAGAGCTGTGATTCTCACGCATCATAAATCTATATAAATAATAAAGTATAGCATTAGCATTTTATAAGAAGAAGTTAAATATATAGTTAGTAGATTAGTTTTTACTTTTCTTTTTATATAAAATAAAAGTATTAAGCTCTTTAAGTATTTATATAAGTTAATCTTAAGTAATATAAATATAAAAGGAAATAACTTACTTTATTATTATTAATAGTAATATAATTAAAGCCTTTATAAAAGTACTTCTTTAATACATTTAAAAGAGCTTAAATAGTTAACTCTAGCTATATAGTAAGGCAATTACCCTTATAGTTAAAGGTATAAGTAGAAATACTAGTAACTTCTAAAATTAGATATTTAAAAGTCTTTACTTTTAAATTATAATATAAAGCTTCCTTTATAGCTATATAGGCTAGATCCTTATAGCATTTAATTTTATAAAAGTAAGCTTTAAACCTCTCTTTTACTTTTATATAAAGCTCTTTAGACTTTTTATTATCTATCTCCTTTTAGCATTTAGTAAGTAAGAGGTTAAGGCAAGCTTAGGCTTTAAGGCCTTTATAAGCTATAACTTTATAGTAGTATATAGCTATATACTCTTCTTTAGCCTTCTTTAAAGTAGTAAGATAATTAGCTTTAGACTTTACTAGCTTAGTAGTAATATAGTTTACTTTAGCCTTTTTCTTAGTAGCAATATAGTCTACTTTAGCCTTTATCTTAGTAGTAATATAAGCTTCTTTAGTATTTTTCTTTTACTTAGTAGTAATATAAGCTTCTTTAGCATTATATATAGCTTTATCTCTAAGTACTTTATAAATTTACTTTACTATAATATTATATAATAGTATAAGGTTTTATAAGGTCTAAATAAGATTTCTAATAAGAAGTTAGCTTTAAGTAATAACTATAATATACTAAAATATAAAAAATATATAATAAAAGGTATATTAAAATAAAGCACTTAAAAAGGCAATTATAATTAATATAATATTAAATTATAAGAGGGTTTTAAGAGTAAGAGGAAAAGGTAATTAATATAAGCTAAAGGCAAGTACCTAGAAGGTTATACTTAAGATAGAAAATAAAAAGGGAAAAGTACTTTAAATTGCTTAGAAGTATAATAAAAATAAAGCTCTTAAGTATATAAAATTAATAAGATATATATTAAGCTATAGAAAGCAATTGTAAGTAAATGCAATATATAAAAAGTAGGGGTTTCTTACCTCTTAAAGCAGATTAGGTTTAAAGGATAAAAATGAAACTAAACTTAAGCTTAAGGATTAGTATTATAAAGTTATATAGCCTAGCTAAGTGAGAGGTTTTAATTAGTTAGATCTACTTTTACATGATGAACTATCTGGGATATTGCATTAGAATGAATTTTAAGGTATGGGCCTGTATGGTATAGGGTCAACCTACTAAGAGATGAATTTTGGCACAGATGTTGATTTGGCCTTCCGTAGATGGGAGTGGCACATCTAATTGACGCGCTCGATCTAGACCATACACATCTGCCTTCTGATATTGGGGAAGAACGATTAGTTGAAGAAGCACTCAATCAAGACTCGCGTGACCGACCTTTTCTGGCTTAGCATCGGGCGTTGGCATAAAGACAGCCTTGCCGTCATTTCCAAAGTACGCAAGGTCCTGTTCTGCTATTAGATCCCGTCAATTGCAGTTGAGCAAAAGTGAACCGTTTACCTTGTCAAACGCCAACTGGTTCTTCTTGGCAAACGTGATCCAGTTCTCACTAAATGGGGCACGAGTCACTTCCAGACAGCGGAAGTGCCAGATCTTCCACTGGCCATCTTGCTTCAGAAAGTCCAAAGCATAGTGGCACCAGACCCAGTGAGTCCAGACTCGCTTCCCGTCGACAGTCTTATCTTCAGGCTCGTAGAGAAATTCTGGCATAGTCCCCACGTTCTTTGGGTCAGCCAAACCACTTTCAACTCCAGCCATTAACCAAAACCCCTTTGCAGTTTCACCATCACCTGCAACTTCAATTAATGGAGTGGTTGTTTCGTGTAGTATCAGTTTTCCGGGAGGTGAGGGTCGACCACTATGGTAGGCCATAATGCTGTCGTAGTCGGTGTATACTCCAACGTTGGTGTATTGTGCGTGTACTCCAGGGGTGCCTCGCTTGACCCACAGGCCTTTGATCTCTTCGTCTTGGAACACATTATGAAGGTGCATATACTTGCTGAACACGTTCTCAACCTCGCCTCGGTCGTAACCCTGATAGTATTAATGGCCTGACTTTCATGATATAACTTTCCTGTTCCTTACCCGCTGTGCTAGCTTCTCCACGGCCGCAAGTCTCGCCTCGACGGTTGAACTAGAGTTTTCTGAAGCCATTTACAACTTTTCAAACAAGATTCCAGTATTTCAAATGGCGCTTTATCGTAAAGAGAACTTTGTTATTTTATTGCTAATAATGAATGCCATGGAGATGGCTTAATATAGCTAGATAACGCTATCAGACACTTTACTCCTTTCCGAGCCGAGAGCCAGGTCAGACAAACATCACAGTGTTACAAACCGACCTGACCATGAATGGTTTAAAGTAAACCCAGGTTATGCATATCGTTCATTCAGAGCTACAATAGATCGTCATACCCCGCGTTTTCAAGAAGTTAAGCAGTTCGGTTGTTTTATCGGCTCCACTTTCCCGGCCCGTTCTTCGGTTCGGATCCGTCGTATTCAATGATTTGACAGGCGTTTAAATGAGCTGTGTTCGAAGGTTTTTCGGAACTAGCATGTCGGCCTTCGCGAGAACATGACTTGCCATGGTAGAATGAGAAATGTGCTTCCCCGCATTCTAGTATCAGGCCCTCCACATACCCCGGCTTGTCAGCCTACACCGGGCTTGCATATATACTACGTATTCTACAGATGCCAGGTCAAGTCATGCAAGATCCTTGGAGACCTCTTCTTGGGATTCCACGCTCCCTGTCTCTAACGTCTACTGTAGTCTATCATATCCGGGAACGACATGGCCGCCAAGAATGAATTCGCGGAGCACACCGAGGAACCGGATAAAAGTTCAAATGCACCATCTGGACACGCAGAAGGAAATGCGCTTCTCGTAGATGCCCATGGGAATATCAGACGACTTCCCGTTCCTTCGAGTAACCCCAATGACCCTCTTAATTGGAAGCCCTGGCAGAAATGGGCAGTGATTGGGACATGTTGCTGGTTCTGTAAGTAAAGCAATACAACCTTCTCAATACTTCAATGGTCAGACTAACATTTCCAATAGCTATCATAGGCTTGGCATTGATTGGTGGCCTGGGACCGATCTTGGGGATCTTCTTCCAACTCTACGGTCCACAGGGTTATGGGCCATCTGAGATTGCATTTCTCCTTACTCTGCCATCTCTTTGTGTTGGCCTCGGTAAGCTAACATCAGCCTTTACGCAAATGAGTAGCTAACATGCAAAAGGCAACTTCGTCATCCTTCCAGTAGCGCTAGCATATGGCCGACGTCCAGTCTTCTTAATCTCAACTGTCGTCCTTCTCGCCGCCACGATAGGCTCAGCGGCTCAAAACAGCTACAATGGTCACCTAGCAAGTCGTGTCATGCAAGGCCTTGCCACTGGTGCTTCCGAGTCTCTGCTACCGCTGATGCTTACCGAGGTTACCTTTCTCCACGAGCGAGGGCGCGTCTTTGGCTTATACTGGACCATCCAGAATGTCCTCAGCAGTACGATGGGCTTGACCAGCAGTTATGAAGCTGCAGCTCTTGGCTGGCGATGGTACTACTGGGTGTTCGCCATACTTATCGGTGCGGGCCTAGTCCTAGCCTTTCTGTTCGGATTCGAAACTCGCTTCCAGAGACCGGTTGTCAGTCTTGATGGAAGGGCTGTGCTAACAGATGACTTTGGGGTCACGCATGTCGTTCCAGACAGCGAGGCTCAGGGGTATCTCGAGCGCCATAGTATCGAAGATCAGCGAGGAGACGAGTTCGACGTGCCGCTAAAGAGTTATTCCCAGATGCTAAAGCCATGAGGCAGTTCTCACAAAACCCCAGGACAGATCATGTTGCTGTCGTTGCTACGCATGGCGCAGAGCATGACGTCTCCCGCTATTCTCTTCACTGTTCTTGCCAGCTCGATCACTCTCGCTTGCGTGGTTGATGTCTCACTTACCTACGATGCCGTTCTTCAGCAATATGGGTGGAATCCAAAAGACATTGGACTCATCAATCTTGGCGGTATCATCGGTGGCTTACTTGATGCCGCTTACTGCACGTTACTGGGTGAGCCCTTTGTCATATGGATGGCCAGACGGAATCATGGGATTCATAAGCCGGAGCACAGGCTAATCGTCTTGATGCCTGTAGCTATCCTTGGCTTCTCAATGCTCATCCTCTATGGCTTCATGGCAACAGCAGCATTCGAAGGTGGTGGCTCGTACTGGGGGATCCTGGTTAGCTGGACGCTCTTCCAAGTGACATTTACCAGCATCCTCATTGTCACAACCACATTCACTGCCGAGGCTAGTCCCAAACACCCAGGACCAGCTCTTGTTATGGTTATTGGAACCAAGAACATTGTGTCATTTGGTGTTGCATACGGACTGACGGACATGGTGCAGCACGGAGGTTACACATGGACCTTTGGGGTACTGGCTGGCATCTTCGGCGCAATTTTCATCCTTGGAATTCCTATCTACATGCTTAACCCGAAATGGAGAAGATATGTTACAAGGGCTGAGGAGAGGAAGGGTATTACTACTACAGACTAAAGCTGAATGTTATGTTGTACTTCGTATTGCCTAATTAGGTAGTAAGCGACGCCTGGGGCCGCGCGTAGCCCGCTCGTACCAGCTACGCCAAGAAGAGCCACGACTGACGCGAGGGGTCGGGCGCATCTAGTATTCCGTTTGTATAGGTCCCCTTTAGTCAAGGCAAATCTGAAACATGAAAACTATTCCTTGAGAGCCTGAGATATTTATCATTCCTCCTCATTAGCTTCGTTAAGCAAATCCCAGTCAATGTAAGGGCCATTGAACTTGGATCGTCGTTCAATCCAGAGGAGGCAAACGATCGTAAAGAGACCGAAAACGACAGGGGCGTTACTTGACAATGAAGGTTAGCTGTGAGCTTGGGAGAATGGAATTCCACTAAGGACTACTTACTAATTCATGGAGCCGGCAGTTGTCGGGTTGGTCTGCGGAAGGCAGAAGATCACACCAATAACAATCATAAACGCAACCGAGTACAGATTGACTGCATAACCAAGTTTACCAAGGCTGAAGGCACGACGTGGCAACTTATCGCGACCTTGTGTAAGCAAGACTCCCTGGGGGATAACATATGAAAGGTTCAGCATGAGACAGGTTGCATTGATGATTGAGTTGAACGCTGTTGTGCTTGCGACGTAGATCAAACCGTAGAGAGCGCAGAATGCGGCAGAAAGAAGAGTTGTTCTCCATGGAATACCACGCTTAGGATCGATATGCTGCCAGTATTCGGCAAATGGAAGTCCTTGCTGTAGACATATGTTAGCCATCACTTATTCTAAAGAAGTTTTTTACGTACGTCGCGAGCAAATGCCCAGGTTATGCGGCTGCAGGTCACCCACTGACTTGGGATGCACGCTAGGAACTTGGTCAGAAAGCATTACACAATATCGGCACAAGGAACTTACTATAATAAAGGAACGTCAGGTAGGCTTGCAGACCAGTAGCAGCAGCTTTACTGCCGGTGGCCTGGTAAAAGACTTCAAAGCTTGGGAGAAAGGAGCTCTGGACGGCTTCCATGTCCTTAATAGAATATAGCATAGCGACAGTCCACGGAATGACGATGACGATACCCATTGCCATACTCATATTCCTAGAATTCAGTTAGTGTCAGATCATGACTCAAAGTTTCGATCAACTAACAGGACTTGGGGAAGCTTGCGACCCGGGTTAGGCAGCTCCTCGGCGATATGTGTGACAGCACCATTTGCGGCGAAGCAGTACAGTGCAGCAGCAATGGAGAGGAGCCAGCCTGTGCCAGTGTTCCAGCCGCTGATGCCACGGTTCTCGAGTATAATTGTGCCCGGAGCGTAATCTCCATCAGCCATGCCTAAGCATACTGCAATGGTGAGTACCATTCCAATGAGGGAGAAGCCCGTAGTCGACTCGGTCATGTAGTCGAGGTATCGCTGCTTGATCGTATAAATTGGAATCACTGTTGAGATACAACGGGTCAGTGGAGGCCTTCTCAGCATAAGTGTCCGGAGCTTACGTGATAAAACAGTAATGCCCAGATAGCATAGATAGACTTGATATCGTTGCTGTGCAAAGTCTGGGAACCAAGCCGCAGCACAGCCAAAGGCAGAAATGGCTGTATAGATCAGACCAGAGCATGTAGTGATCCACCACGCAAGAATATTGATCGACCCTGTAACGTAGGCGCCAAAGTTGCGAGTTTTCGGCGATGCGATGATATACGTAAAGTGGTATTGTCCACCAGAAGATGGAAACGCAGAGCATAATTCCGCCAAGCCGAGGAAGACAATCCACTGAGCGGCAGCGGCGACAAGGAGGGCAAACAGAGTAGTGACGCCGCCTCCGTAGATTAGCACGAGGCCGAAGGACGAAGCGTATGTGAGCCACGAGTTCGAGATACTATCATAGAAAGCTTGTTAACATGTGGTCGTGTGGAAACATAAAAAACCAACCTGTAAGCCAGAGAAAGTGCACCTAGCCAGGAGAAAGATCTCTCGAGTTCAGCTTTGTGTCCCTGCGCGCGAAGACGCCTGTCGTCAGCGTCGATGATGGATCCCTTACTAACCGAGGGAGCTCGGTTAATGGGCTCGATACGATCAAGATCTTGGGAAGACTTTTTATCCATTTTGTGATTGATAGCTGTTGACAGTCGATGAAAGTTATGAAGACTGATTAGACTACCCAGGGGGATGTTGGTTTATATAATAATTGACAATGGCACATTTAGACATGCCCAGGCACCCAAGGGTTTACTGCAAGTCCATGCAATCTCACTACCCTGAGCAGTCCCGGTGTAGCCGCTATCAGGCAAGAGTACTGTGCCTTTATCTGGCCCCCCTTTTCTGTATCCTTAATCTCAAGCTGAATCGGGAAACTTCCTCGAGCCTTCCCGTTGGTTGAGCTCCATTCCCCCGCATTCCTTACCCCAGATTGTTATCGAGATTTAAGCGACGCCAAGCCTGAGTCTTATCTGGTAGACTTGTGGAAAGGGTCCAGAACGGTAATACAGCTTCCCGGGCAATCGCGCTATCGGACAAAGAGAGACACTGCTAGGAAGACGTAAAAGGTTATTGCAGTTTTAGTGCGCGATACGAAGTTACAGCGAGTAAAGGCTAGATTAGGACTAGTAGGATGGATAGTGAGTTACAGCTGTATTTAGCCCTGTGTCAGTTAGTAGACAAAGCATCCTCGATACCGTTCTTTTAACCTGGGTTTACTGCTGCGATAGTGAACCGTTGATTGCCAACCGGAAGACGGGCTTACTCAGTTAAGATACTTAAGACAATAGTATTCATATATTAATTAACTTGTTTAGCTTGGTATCTCTTTGTGGCTTTAGATGTTCATTTGGGGATTTGCCTTCAGTGCTTAGCGAAAGCATAAACATATTTGGCTGGGGAGAAATCTTATCTTATGCAATGCTAAGTCTGCCTGGTGACAAGCTGTTAGGTGTCATGCTGTTGGTCGATTCTATATTATATCTGAGGGTCTTAAAAAGCCGATAAGTTACACAAATCGCAACATATTTAGACTAGAAGACAAGTATTAAAAGGTGTACTCTGTACCTGCTCTTTAATTCAGCCTTTCCTATCAGTTTGCTACTTCCTATTGTAGTTAGCATAGTCGTAATTTCCCAACGTGGGCTAGTGTTGTTTGTCGCAGCTCTCCTTTCGTTCTTAGGCTGTTGTCGACTAGAATGCTACCCCAATATTGTCGGTAGACCCCTGGGCCCAAGGGCACGGTTAACGTGCGGCTAGGATGGAGGTTAAGGTTCAAACACCTGCGCTAGTCTTTCATAACTAACCTATTCCTTCTACGACATTCTACATTACCGGAGTCCTGGTAATCTGTCAATCTCCGGGATCACCAGGGGTTAAGCTGATCTCTAGATCACCCAGTACTATGCGTGTTGATTGTTTTGGTAATTCAGGAATAGAAGCACTTAGAATTCCAATGCATAAATAGTAATGTTTCTAGTATTAATACTCCCGCCTCTTGTTCAAGTCTTGTAAACAGGGCTTCATGTTACAGATAATCCCATGTCTTTGACTCTTCTTCACTCACTGAAATATGCCACTTTATGAATTAGACAGCATCTCGGAGATCAAAGACAGGCCAATACGCAGTGAAAGTCTTAATTGCATTGCAAGTCACACAATGAGGTTACATATCAACTTGCTTGTAGGCTGGCTCTGCCTTCCCCTCACGTCATCTGCCCTACCTGCCCCTGGCCCTTCTTCTTGCATCTGTGAGATATCTCTCCCCACCATTACTCTTCGCCCGAGCAAGGGCATCTACGAGAATCTCTACACCAGACAATACCAGGAGTTGGCCTCCCAAGGCTTAACTGTAGCTACCTACACCTTCACTCAAACGTGCTCAACCATCAACTGCCCAATTCCCATCCAGACTGTCTCTCCCACCGGCTTTACCCAGGCTGTGGTTGCAGACGGATCACTCACCGCAACTGTCACATTCCCCACTGAGTCCCTGGCAGCGTATTCTGCCGCTGGGTACACTGTCAAGCCTGTCAACACTGCTGTTCCTACGCAGCCCGAGTCAGGTATTGGCTCTACGCCAACTTCAAGCACGTCGAGGAACTCTGGCAGCTCTTCCAACAATCCCACCAAGATCCCGAGCTATTTCGATAGAAACAAGTCTACCTCTTCCTTGGGGGCATTTACTCCCTTCCTCTCTCCTTCTTCTACTGCGGGGATTCTTACCCTGGACCCATTTACCTCAAGGCTTCTAACTTTCGGTGACCCGTTGAATAAGGACAACAGCGGGTCTGATAGTTAACAATTTGTAGTTTTCGACGCTGCTCATGCATAAAAGCTTGATATTTTTATATTTATCTTAATAATTTAAATAAGTATATTTACTATAATAGTTATTTAATGTCTTTTATCTAGTTATTTACTTTTAACTATAGAAGATAGTATAATATTAATTAATATATACTTAAAGCTTATAGTACCTTAGTAAGATATATTAAGTTAATATATTAAAAAATTCTATTTAACTTTAGCTTTTAAAAGGTAATATGTATATAGCCTTAATAAAGATAAGTCTTTTAATTAAAATTAAATAATATACTTTTATAATAATTTAATTAATAATCTTATTAATAGCTATTAAAGTATAAAAAGCTATTTTAAACTTAATCTCTTATTACTAAAGTAAAAGAAATTCTTAAAAAACTATAAAAACTATAAAAATTATAAAATTATAAAAATACTACTTTTAAGTAAAAGAATTACTTTTTAATTATTAGCTAATAGCTTTTAATTATAATAGAATTATAAGGATAATTAGCCTTTTTTAAATTTATTAATTATAAACTATAAGTTTCTTTAAATATTTATTAAAAATCTCTTTAAAAGATTTAATAAGTATTTTATTCTTTTTAAGATATTAAATAGGAAAAAAGGGTAATCTTATAAGGCTTAAATTAGTAATCTTTAGCTATTATTATTTTATTTATAGATTTAATAAAAGCTTTAAAGAATAAATATTTTTTAAAAATTAAAAAGAGTAATTAAAAGAGCTAATCTAGAAAGTTAAAAGCTAAAAAAAAAATTCTTTTAATAAAACCTTTTTGTTACGATCCCCGCGGGCACATCACGTGTACCCCACATTTTTCTCCAATCACGCACTCGCTCACGCACACCATAGTGAGCCCCGCCAGGCTCACCAGGATCAACGTGCGCCTTACCCTGTAGCTCACCCAAGGGATCGTGAGCTTCTTCGCAAAGCTCACCAGGAAACCCGTGAGCCTCCCTCCAAGGCTCACCTACACCTCGGTGAACTATCTAGTATATATACATTCATTTAGCATTAGATAGGACTTAGCTTACTAGCTATTAATAACACTTCTTTACCTTAATAAGCTTTACACACACTATTGACTATTAAGAGACGTAATAACCTAATGTGCCTAGTTCAAATGCCTTACGTATTCTGCAAACATAAACCTAGTATGGACTAGTTTACCTGTTTGGTAACCCTAACCGTTACACTTTTTAATAAGCTTAAAAAAAAGTAAGTTATAGCTATAAAGCTTACTTATTAAGTATATAATAATATAAAGAAATAAGTAAATTTAGCTTTAAGAATAAGTAAATAGACTTTAATATAAAAGCTTAATTTTTTTTAAATATAATTACTAATAAAGTTATATATAGTATAAATAAGTATAATTAAAATTACATTAAGTTTCCTTAAAGAGGAAAATATAATATTGAAATTTAATATTATACTAAAGTTTTTTATTAAGATATTAGTGCTTAAGTAACAGTCTATAGTACTAGGGAATCTGATACTGTTGTACAGAAAATATAAGCCCTGTTGCCTTAGGCCCCTAGTGTAGGGACCTTACATTTTGTAGGTCTTTGGCACAGTGGTTTAGTTCAACAGATACCTTATATACCTCTGCTTATAACATTTCTATTACCTAACGGCAGCGATTGTCTGCAGTTGAACTTGATGATAGTGCCCTGGTGGGCCCGGATGAATAATTCCCCGAAATGCAGTCTGGGTTAGAGCTTCATTAAGCTTAAACCTACTGGCAGGAACCGACAAGTAGTAACAAAAGAACAGGGATGACTCCGATGTCCCTTTCGTTCTCCAGGACTGGGAAGTTCCTACTAGTCACAAGATTGTAGTCAACAAGGTATCCAGAATAGTTCTTTAGATATGCTCTTAATTAGCATTATGTCCAGCTTTCCCGACGAGGCTGGGTTAAACGCATCAATGGCTGCAAAATTGACTCGTGGAAAATGGCTCAACACTACAGAGCCGAGGAGAGACTGACCTCAGTAGCGAGAAAGAAATTTTCAGGGGTATGTAGGGATCTGATAAGATAATCTCAACTGCTGCTGCATTGTAATAGGTTAAGCTTAAAATGCCAAGATGTCCCGGTTATCAATCTAGACTATTTGCGTATCTAGTCTAAGCTTGGGTGGTCTGATGACACGTCTTGGCATGGGGGACCTCTCGTACTCATGCAGATTTAAGAAGACGTTGTTCCCGGGAAGAAGAACTAAATTTCTCACTACAAAATTCCGAAATGGCTGGAGAAAAGAGCGAGATCACGCCTGCTGGCCAAGGCCCTTTGGATCAAAGCAATAGCAGTGTTGCAATTGACTCGGAGAGCAACCAAGATGCGGTTCCAGCTCCGACCGAAGCTCTTCGCAAGATGTGGACTAAGTTTCCGCTTACCTTGGCGTTCGTCGGGTGAGTCAATTTCCCAACTCGGGGCCCGCGGGCTGCAATGCTGACGCGATCTCCAGCCTTTTTGTCATGAACTTCTCTATGATCTTTGCTGCTTCTTCAGCTGGTGTTTACGATCCGTACGCGACTAGTCATTTCCAAGGTCACTCGCTTATTGCCACGGCAAATATCATCCATGGCATTGTTCGCATTGTCACCTATCCAATAGTGGCCAAGGTAGCGGATGTGAGTTATACTTAGTGCTGCTTGTTTCTTTAACCGAGGCTGACTTGAGTACCAGCATATTGGACGACCGCAGGGATTTGCTAGGGCCGCGGTTAGCATGGCTCTGGCGAATGTCCTCTACGCAGCGTGCCGCAATGTCGAGACATACCTTGTAAGTGTCTCATCGTTTTATTAGCATTGACTGACGCCGTTAGGCTGGTGGCATCTTCGAGTCATTCGGTGATACATGGTGAACAATCACTGAGCAGATCTTTATTGCCGAGGTAACATCGCTGATCAACAGAGGCTTCCTCTTTACCCTCCCGCAATCACTCGCTGCTATACCAACTTTGTACGCCGGCACGTATCTCGGTGAGCATATGCTGCTCAAGTCCTCGTGGCGCTGGGGATTTGGCATGTGGGCTGCAATCATGCCATTTTGCGCACTGCCAACTATTGGTATTATGGTGTATATGAATCTCAGAGCGCGAAAGAAGGGCATCGTGAATAAGCGAACCTCTCTTCGTGCTGCTTCCGAGATACCCAAGGGTGCTTCTTGGATTGTCCAGGCTCGACAAGTACTCTATGTCCAGTTGGATATCGTCGGTGCATTCTTGTTACTTGGAGGTCTCTCCATGACACTTCTCCCCCTGTCCATAACTGGGAGACGCAATACCGACAAGTGGACCGAGCCATCGTCTATTATATTGTTGGTAGTTGGTGTCTTGACATTCGTTGCGTTCTTGATCTGGGATGGCCGGTATGCAAAGAAGCCAATCGTGCCTTTCCGCATGATCAAGAACCGCAACGTCATTCTGGCTTGTGCTTCCGTGTGTTTGATCGCAATGTCGGACTCGACGTACCGAACATTTGCTTCGAGTTTCTTGCAGGTTGCTGGTGGTTATTCTCCTGGCCATGCAGTTCGTATTGAGTGAGTCCCTCCAATCACCATGGCAAGGCGCATAAGTGCTAACTACTCATCAGCAACTCTCGACGTGTTGCGTTGAATCTCGGTGGTCTAGTCATTGGTCTTGGTATTAGATTTGTCAAGCACACTAAACCTTTCATCATCCTCGGCTGCCTGATGGTTGCTTTAGCGAACGGACTTCCAATTTACTTTACGAATATCGACGGAGCCCGAGTCGCAAATGAAGCATCATTAACCACGGGACAAGTCCTGCTTGGCCTTGGCCGTGGTTTTGCCCAGGTCCCGCTACAGGTCTCTTTGCAGGCCGCTGTTCCAGACCATGAGATTGGTATGGCAACTGCTATGTTCCTTTCCTCATCCGGATTTGGTGCCAACGTTGGTAATAGGCAAGTCTCGTACAGAGTCTTTCTTCCCAGTTAATATACTAAAATGCCCTCTAGCATCGGAGGAGCATTATGGAACACCCTGCTTCCCCGCCGCCTCGCGGCAAACCTACCCGAAGAAGTCAAGGCTAACAGCACTGCAATCTTCCGATCGATCGTAGTTGCACAGAGCTTTGAGTTGGGTACTGAGACTCGTGATGCCATTAACTTAAGTTATCGCATGACACAACAAACACTCGCCATCGGGTCTCTGTCACTGTCTATTCCGCTGTTGTTGATGATGTTCTTCTTCCGAAATGTCAAACTAGCCAAGGAGGATGACGAGAGGAACGAGATTGCAGAACAACAGCTTGCTGCGGCAGGTCAGAGACTTGAAAGCGGGCAAAGTGAGCCAAGTGAAAAGAAGTAGTCTGTCACATCACGCAACAGGAGAGACTCCATGGAATACCTTCTCTTGAGTGACAGATCTGGGCACATTGTTAACGGCGATAAAGGAACGGCTCTCCACAGCATGCAAGGAACCTTTTCCAAGACAGCTGTTAGCGCCTACAATCTGAGGCGGCAATCAATCCGGCGACGATGGCTCCGACATTAAGAGGTCGGAATCATATTTATCTTCTCTATAAGACCTCATACACTATGATGTGAGATGCGCAATAAATAGCAGCGTAGCATTACAATTCATTATCTTATATTGCATAATATGGTTCTTGCCTCGGTTTGCACATAACGAGTGTTTTGCTCTCTAACTATTTTTGCATCTATTACTCGTTGCCAATCACCATTCCCAAAACCTTCAGAGCGGTTCATCTGCACGTGCATTTAGAGGTTATTTCCCCCAGCATCGCCAGCCAGCTCAACAAGATCCATCTGCTGATTTGGCATTTCTGAGTCGTCACGCAGAACTTTGGGCTGAAATGCACCTTGCCAGACTTATGCCTAGTAAATGCACGGGGATGTCATTCTGGCGTGCTGGGCTGAAAGCAGTGGCTTACATGCTGCAAGCCGACAGCCGACAGCAGCAGGCTACACGTCTTCAAATTCTTTGTATGATCCAAGAACAATTAATTTGCAACCATTACATAGCTAAATTAGATCTACTAGCTATAGTTAATCGCCAAGCGATCGAAATACTGGAATTTTCCGATCCTCCTTTCAAAAACGGAGATCCCTCAATAGTCTCGTTCTCTACCAAGCCTGCATCATTTCGCTTCAGCCCCAATACGAATAAGCCGTTTTAGGTACCGCACATGATGGCGGAGGCGGGTGAGAAATTAGCGGTTTAAAAAAGGGATGATAGGGCTGTGCGAGCAAGGGCTGGCCGCTAGTTTTCAGCTCGGCGCCACCCTCTCACTCATTATGCTGACTGCCACTTCACTTAGCGTATCATCCCTACATATGATGCTTACCGTGGCTTACTTGTGAGGCCATTCATTCGTCAATGGCAAAGCAGGCTCTGGTCTTAATGGGTCTGGGCTCAGCCATTTCGATGTCTTGATGCCACAGCCTTGGAATTGGATTGCTACATAATAAGCGGAATGCCCCACGAAGGAGCTTTGAGGCTCTGCATCCCTTCTCTCCTCTTGCCATCACATCTGCTAGACTGGCATTGTCATCATCATAAGTCAGAATGCGCAGTTCTTTCTCCATCAAGGCAGCGGGCATTGCCCTTCTCTCGCTCGCCAATGCACAAGATGTATCTGAGAACTTGGCTGGTGCCATAGCTGACTACGATTCCCTCTCCCTTTTCCGTTCCCTTCTCGGCGCAGCTCCCCAGGTGCTAGCCGAGACCCTTTCTAGCCAAGGCAGCAATGTCACCATTTTGATCCCTACCGATAATGCTATCAAGAGCTATCTCAAAGACTCTAGCATTTCAGATGTCACCGAATTGAACCAGACATTGCTCCAGGTCTTCTTCTCATATCATTCCATGGCAGCTTCACTCTCATCCACAGATTTCGATGATTCCCGTGGACTTTCAGTGCCCACCTTGCTGAAGAGCGAGGAGTTCAACAACAGAACTGCAGGCCCTCAGATCCAAAGCCAGTTCGGCAACAGCGCTGATGGCCAGGTCGTGTTCGCTTCGAGAGTACAGAAAGGGAAAAGAGCTGATGGGGACATCAGTGGGGCCATTGTCAACCTCCGAGCAGGTGAGGAGCAGAACGTCAAGATGACTGCTGTCGATGGATCTTGGGGTGAGAAGAATGCCAGCAGGTTTCAGATCGTGGATAAGTGAGTAATGATACACAAGCTCGCTGGGATCAGACTAACAGATATCTTCAGGGTTCTTCTTCCCCCTCTATCCTGCTCCAAGACGGTTCGAGCGGCCGACGACAAGAGACTCACAGCCTTGAATGGCGCTCTCATCAAGGCAGGCTTGTGGCCCGCTCTCGATGCCTCAAAGAACGTCACATGTCTTGCGCCATCTACTCAAGCGTTCAAGGATGCGGGAAGCCCTGATGTTGAGCTGTCAAAGGAGGATCTGGGCGGGGCCCTGCTGTAAGTTGTTGCTACTCTGCATGCGAGAATGAACTGACACGTTTTCAAGGGCCCATACCCTCAATGAAGTTACCTACTCCAACTACCTTCGCGACGGCCAAGTCATTGGAACTCTGAACAAGACCGAGGTCCGAGTTAGAATCATAGATGACGAAATCTTCTTCAACAATGCGAAGGTCATTGAAGCGAATGTGCTTACCAACAACGGCCTCATCCATATGTAAGTCATTCCTTTCCATCGTGTCCGACATGCTAAGAAGTGCAGCCTCGATTCAGTCATTCAAGCTGGTGGAAAGCCCAGTGAAACAAGCACTGGCACGTCAACGGCTGAGACTGCAAGCGCTACGTCAAGTGGGTCCGAGCCGACCGGAAGCTCTGCGACTGTTTCCCCAGACAATGGAAATTCGGGTAGTCGCGTGTCAATCGATTTTGGCATGTTGAGCGTCTTGGTTGCGGCTTACGCACTTATGTGAAAAGCATTCATGCGGAATATTGGACATATACTAAATTGTAATAAATTATTGGATTTTTTATTAAAACCTTGGTCTTAATGTCTTGAGCGGGTCTACGAAAATTGCTTGGGTTCCTGGTGGATGTGTTTCCGCTCTACAAAGACGACGTTAGAAACACGCCAGGCTGAGCTGGACTTCTACGTCTCAATTTGTTGCATCCGATGATGTTCTGCTCACCTCTCGGCTTGTGGACAGTTGCGGGGAGAAGCTGAGGAGACGCGGGGTTGTCGGTCTCGGGATTGGGGGGGGGGGGGCCGCCCTCTGAGCGGGGTTCTTTGTCAGCGAGTATGTACTCGATGTCCAGCCTGAATGGCAGCCAAATGCCAGGCCACTATGATAATAACAAACTGCAGCATTTTCAGCAAGTCTATACCTGGATAGCAAAAGTCAAAGACCATGTCCACGTCCAAAGTTGCCCTGGTCACAGCTGCAAGCAGTGGTCTCGGCGCAGCCATTGCCCGCATGCTAGCCGTCGACTTAGCAATGAATGTGGTGATCAACTTCAACAGCAACGAATCTCGCGCAAAAGAGCTGGTCCAAACTCTTCAAGCCGAGTGCGACAAAAAGCACGCAGGCTCGAAAATCTCGATACAGGCCATTCAAGCAGATACCTGCGACAAGCTGCAGATCAAACCCCTGGTCGACGAGGCAGCATCGAGGTTTGGAGGTCGTCTAGATGTTGTTATATCCAACGTCGGTTGGACAAAGATGCGTCAGTTCTCAGACATCGACGATAACGTTGACGAGGATGACTGGGACCGCTGCTATGTTGCCAACGTGAAGAGTCACCTGTGGCTTTTTCATGCCGCGAAACGGTATCTCGACGAAAGCAATCAGCGAGAAGCTGGCGTGCCTGTTTTTGTGTCTACAGCTAGTTTGGCGGGAGTGATCCCCAGCGGAAGTAGCGTGGTATGTTCATCTGATTCCAACAAGATTCCTCATTCATTGACTGTCACCGTGTAGCCGTACGCAGTTACAAAAGCTGCCCAGATCCACCTCGGCAAATGTCTTGCCAAGATAGCTGCGCCGTCAATCAGAGTAAACACCATTTCTCCAGGCATATTACTTACCGTAAGTCAAATTATCTTAGTCACTGAAGGATGCAATCTCATCTTGATACAGGAATGGGGTCTTTCATTCCCTGCAGAGCGACTTGAAAGTGCTCGCAATACAAATAAGTTGGGGCGTTTTGCCACCGTTGAAGACGTTGCGGAGCAAGTTAAAGCTTTCGTCGTGTCTAAATCAGTGACTGGGCAGAATGGGGTCATCGATGCAGGATTCAGTTTGTGACATAGCAGTTGATTACTTATGGGGAATGATAATAAAGTATTAAAGCCTTCAGCAGATCTGGGTCATGGTTTTACTTTACGAAAACAATAATTAAGGTGAAACTATTACTTAGATGGCCTGGGAATATATATACCATCCTTGATTTTGTCTATTTATCTTCTTTATCTACATCTTAACTCAGGATGCAATAATGTTTTCTCCTACTATTATCTTAATCTTATATCTTGCTTATCGTTTAGTGAGCAATCTCACTGACTCTGTTCCTTAGCTCTACCGAAGTAGTGTAGGGTAGGTCGCCCAACCTCGGTGTTAACGTTGGGAGATTTCTTGCTCGTCGGGATCTGGTGTAGCCAAACTTAGTCGCCCGCATTTCCGAACCCCACCCCCCGCAAAGCCGAACCGTAAGCGTGTGACCCCGTACAGAGTAGATCGGGAATCAGACCGGAGAGCATCAAGAGCGCAAGCAAGTGGGGACAGAGGGAAATCCCAGTGATGCTCAATATTATGTCCTATAAGGGCTGAGCAGATTCAATGGGAGTACAGAAGGAATGCACATAAGTTTATCTTTTTGCATCAACGGTATCAGCAACACGAAGTTAGACTACCTCCATCATGGCTCGAACACATCTCAAACGTCCTGCCACCGCCAACTCAACAAGTAAAGCCACCAATGGCTCACTCCCTGATGTCCCTAGGATAGTCAAGGAAGTAATTGATAACGTCCGGCGAGAAGGCGATGCCGCTGTACAGAGTTACAGCGAGCAATTCGACAAATGGTCTCCTTCCAGCTTCAAACTATCCAAGGGGGACATCGACCAAGTCATGGCCCGAGTCCCGGAGCAAGTTATCAATGACATCAAAACAGTTCAATCCAATGTTCGAAAGTTTGCTGAGGCCCAGTTGAACTCGATCAAAGAGTTTGAGATCGAGATGGCTCCTGGTGTATTTCTTGGTCAGAAGAACAACCCAATTGACTCAGTTGGAGCGTCAGTATTCTCACCTCGAGTTGAAACATGGTTGAAAGTGCTGATCGACGTCCAGATACATCCCAGGAGGGCGGTACCCATTGTTAGCCTCTGCACACATGACCATCTTGACGGCCAAAGTAGCAGGCGTCAGGAATGTAGTAGCCTGTACACCCCCCGCAGCAGGTGAAATCCCCCTAGCCACAGTTGCTGCCATGCATCTCGCAGGTGCAGATGAGATCTTCATCCTCGGCGGAATTCAAGCCATCGCAGCAATGGCAATCGGCACAGAAACAGTGCCCAAGGTGGACTTCATCGCAGGTCCAGGCAACGCTTTTGTTGCCGAGGCAAAAAGGCAGTTATTTGGACAGATTGGAATCGACCTCTTTGCCGGGCCGACAGAAGTTTTGATCGTGGCGGCAGATCCGTGCATGATCGCCACCGATCTTCTTTCTCAGGCTGAGCATGGACCCGATACACCTGCTGTGTTGATCTGCACCTCGGCTGAGGTGGCAAAGAGTGCCATCAAGTACTGCGATGATCAGCTGACTACGCTCAAGACCGCACCGGTAGCTAGTGTCTCGTGGCGTGACTATGGTGAGGTTATCCTCGCTGATACGGTTGATGAAGCCTATCAGATTGCCGACGAGTTTGCTTCCGAGCATGTACAAATTCTCGCTGCGAACCCCAGAGAAGCGCTTACCAAGATGCAACACTACGGAGCCTTGTTTCTGGGCCCCATGACCTGTGTCTCTTTTGGCGACAAGGTAAGAAGCATGAATCTCACTGAACATTACTAATGCTAACATTTCCGTGTAAAGTGTATCGGTACGAATCACGTTCTCCCTACAAAGCACGCGGCGAGGTACACTGGCGGTCTATGGGTGGGAAAGTTCCTCCGCACTGTGACTTATCAAGAAGTCAAATCCGCAAAGGCAAGCGGTGAACTTGGTCGGCTCTGTGGAAGGGCTGCGCGGGTGGAACTCTTTGAGGGCCACGCGAGGTCTGGAGACATTCGTGCACATCGATATATTGGGGATAAGTTTGAGTGGATAAAGCAGTAATTAGACACTTAGACTAGCATCATTTACCAACCTTGGCTTTCTGACATTTGTCTCGTGACCTCGTGCATTGCAGCTATATTGCCGTAGGATTGTGATCAAAGAAGGTTTTCGCTACTCGGGACCACTCTATGCCCTCCACATCCGAGGTTAACTTCAATCTGTGCAGAGGACTTTGTCACGGTACACGTAGTACTTAAAAGTCGACCATCGAGTCTCATTCAAGCCTCACAATTGAACTCATTGTTATCTCCCTTTCTCAGTCTTTGCTAGGCACATCGCACCCAACTACTCATACAGCGAATATGGACAGCAAAGCACCTGCAGACAACGCAAGAAAGGATCTCAGGCCGATCAAGCGATTTGTCACCACCCATACACCTGAAGGAATCACTACTTTCTCAGACGTCTTATCCGAGGACGCTCCCTTCCAAACCCTACCGGACAATGTGGACTTTGCTCTCTGCTACGCAACCAACCAATTCCCCGTCAACCTCAACAACGAAGCAGATATTAATACATATCAACACTACACCGAAAACCTTCCAGGCATTACTCTGCCGACGGGCACAGTTCTTCGCGTCGTGGATATACCTCCTGGCGCGATATCACCTATGCATCGTACAATCAGCTTGGATTATGGAGTTGTCTTGGAAGGGGAAATTGACTTGATCCTTGACTCTGGTGAGAAGCGAGTTATGAAACGGGGGGACATCTCAGTTCAACGGGGGACCAACCATGCTTGGAAGAATAGGAGCATGGTTACCGGACCATCCTGCCAGTTTGCTTCATCCCCCATCATGTTGACTCGAAATCGATGCAATATCTGGAGTATCTCTTGCTGCCGAAGAGTCAATGCTGGGTCTGAGTGTCTCGGCTTATCTAGCACGGCAATGCTTTGTAGACATTGCCAAACCATTCCCCAGATACCCGAAAGGACGACGAGCTGACAAAATGAAGCATCATAGGTGCTGTCAATCTCTGCAGCATTGCGGAAGTAGTCGTACAGTGTAACTCTTGTGTGTTGACGCTGCTGCCTCAAGTATACGGTTTTCCATGCTTCTGCATCTTTGGCGAGCCACAGATCATTAGACTCTGGCAAAGGCGTCTTGAGCTCCGAGAAAGATATCAAAGGACATGTCGACATGGCAATACTGACTTGAGTATCTAAAACAAAACAGTGATAGGTGAGTCTGTTGTAATTTTCTTGCTCAACCCAGGTAAGCCACTTATTTTGCAAGACTTCGCCTGTGTCTTCTGGCAAAGGAGGATCAGCGAAAGTAAATGCTTTGCTAAACCTTCTACCACGCCGTAGCATCTGTAATCGAATTAGTATGTACTCAACGATAAAATGAGAACATGAGACAAGTTCACAGGAAACAGAGGACGTACCGTAAAGGGCATCTGGCGCTGGCTTTCTGTAATTTCCATCTTCCTCTTAATGCCACTCCACAGCCCCATTTCAATATCCAGAACAAATGCTTGGAGAGCCCAGAGAGCTCTAGTCCTGGAATTTGCACTTTCAAACATTACAGGCAACGACAAACGAGCCACGTCATGCAGAGCAAAACCAAGGGAATGCAAGATCTTGGAGTCGGCAAACATGGTGCCCATGTTTACGATGGTGAGAATAAGCTCTGCGCCCTGTTGATTTGGTTCGAAAGAAGGGCCATGTATCCACGAGTCGGTCTGAACACGATGGTGAGAAAAGAAGCTCTCGATCAGCTTGGATAGAATCTCAGAATGAGGGAATGCTCTGATGATGGCGAGTTTGCTTTCTGGCTTACAAGCGTTCAAGGTTAGGAGCAGCAATTGGTCTCGAAGACCAATCGAGAGTGGTTTGAACTGCTGACTACTTGTCTCCAAGCTGCTTAGTTGGATGGCATCTTGGGGACTGTCGCCAAGAACTGATAGAGCTTTGATGTTGGAGTTGAGGTGGTCATTCTGTGAAGGCTCCCACATTCCGAGTGCAGATTCTTTATATGCCACGTGGCCCAACACAGCTGGGCGAGCATTGTTGGCAGAGATGGTCGTCTGAATATCAGGATTGACGGGCATGGATGCTTTTGGTTCCAGCAGGATTCTGTTGTAGTAAAATGATGGGCTGCATGGCAAGTCCCAGAGATCCATGGCAACATCGTCGAACCGCGTATCACCATCGACCCGGAAGTCCAAGAGGCCATGAGACGGAAGCGGATTGTAAATGTGATTTATGCTGGTCAGGTCGGCTTGATCAATTGGACGGCTCTCCTGTCCCTCCACGGGTGTCATAACGCCTCTTAGGAACTTGGAGAAATCATCTTCTGACAAGCTTAGATGACTCGGTTCCAAGACTGGTATCGATAATTCTTGATCTACTTGGGTCAACCACCAGTTTCCGAACCCTGCGTAATCCAGAGAGCTTACCTATTGTAGACTGAATGCTAGTGCCTGGCGATGTTTTGTCTCCTATCTCCGTGAACCGAGTATCTCGCTCACAAGTAATTCCTTTTGCTACGCAACGTCTGCAGGAAGCATCTTCGTCACACTTGAGCTTAGATCCCGCACAAGCTTTACACGCCTGAGAAACGCGGGGCGCAGCATTAGACATGCGCTTGTATCTCTTCACACCAGACTCTGCGCCATTATGTGCAAGCACATGACGTTTGAGGATATCTCTAGTCAAATAATGAGTAGATGCCAACTCGGTCATGAGATTATCACATACTGGCGCCCAAAGGCTTTGTCGCATACATGACAGCGAAACGGTTTATCTTGGGCATCTGTAGTGAATGTGAGTAAATTGGAAGACGAGAATATTGCACTGTTGCCACTGACGAGATCGGATATGACGGGTCAAGTGGTCCACGCGCCTGAAGGAGCGTTGACAATAGGAGCATTGAAAGGGGTTCTGTTGAGGAGACGATAGGCGTCTCTTTGTCGTGGACAGGGCGCTCATGTCTTTTGTTACTGCCAGAGCAGAAATGACAAGATGATCATTGTCACAGTGGATGAATGTTTGTGATGTTGCTGGGCTGGACTGGACGATGTTGGTGGGCATGACCTGCGCCATTACGCTAGACTAGAGTAAGTTGAGATTAGTGCCCTGAAATCTGAGGTTATCGGGATGTGGGCGATGCGGGGAAGAGACGCTAGTGCACAGATCTTCTTTTCTGGGGTCCTAGGGTAGGCACGCCGTTTTCTTGGGATACGCTTAAGAAGTGAGTTGCGACGAAATTGGGGCCGTCAAGGATCAGGCAATGTGCAAGTTTCTCTAGGCTATGAGTTCTTATTCCTGGAATATAAGCTATGTATTTCTTATGGTGGCTTCATTTCACCTTCGCTCAAGGGGAAGAGAGCAAGTGATCTGTCAGTAATAATGTGGGTTGTGGACAACCACGGCACGGTACCAGAGGTTCATGGGCAATGAGTAACTCGGAAGAGCATGCAATCTCTGAAGGCGAATCTCAATGGATAAATACTACTACCGAATATTAGGTATACTTCATCATACCAAGCTCACAAGCCAATTATGGGTTCCTGAATAATATCTACTCGCCCACTTCACGATCCACATTCCAATGAACAAACTTCTCAATGTAGCCCCAGCTCCACGTAGCGTGGCGAATCCTCCGACCCCAAACATAAATAGGTACCCAGCACAAAATAACTGCGCCTGAGATCCCAGCCATGGCACCAAATGCATTGGCATATCCACTCTTATCAATCCAAGGATTAGTGTAGAAAGAGAGGAGAAATCCAAAAGCAGCTATATCTCATCAGCTTCAATGATCAGGTCAGGATGCAGTAGACTTACACTTGAACGCGAGTTGCGTGACTGCTAACTCTCCTGCGACGGGACGGTAGCTATCAATGGTGTAGACCAAGCTTACGTTGGTAGCTTGAACGATTGCCATGTTCACTTTCGACTGCGGTTAGCATCTTTAACTGCACAAGAGAGTTCTGGGTAGACTCACAAAGACCCAGACCAATGGTAGGGACAATCCAGTGCCAGCTGCGGTCGATGCCTACACCATACAAGACCAAGGAGAGCGGTGCAAGCACAAGCGAGATGAGAATAGCAGGTAGTCGCATCTCTGGCTCTCGAATGCCACCGTTCTCCCGAGTCAGCCGATCCGCTACCTTGTCACTAAAGTAACCACCAAAGAATGCTCCTGCACCGGCTCCAATGGGACACGAAACAAAGCATAAGCCAGCTTGCCACGGCTTGAAGCCATACGTGGCGTCAAAAGCTACAGCAAAGTTGGAGCTGATAGCAACGAGGAAGCCGATGGTGACAGACATGACGAGGGTAGCCCATAGTACTGGAGGAAGGGTGAGGAGAACAACTGGCCGGAAGAATAGCTTGAGTATGGACTCTTTCGTGTGTGTGCCGCTGTATAGGGACAAATTCTGCCAAAAGGTACGCTTTGGGGTTGGGGAATAAGATAGTTGTCCGGATGTCGAGGCTTCGTCACACTGAACCTTCTCGAGATCCAGATTCTTATCCTCGCTATGTGGGGTGTTGGTTTCAATACGCGGACGTGTCCCTTCTGTAGTTTCCTGGCGGTTGTAGACAGTTTCGGGGAACGTCAAGATGATCAGAATGGTACACACTCCAATCAAAGCGACCGATACCCAGTAGATATACCGCCAGTCCAGGTTGATGGTAATGAGTCCAGCAACAATGATTCCAACACCAACACCAGCGGACAGCGCCGTGGTATATATGCTATTCATGTGATTAGCTGGGGTAAGGTAAGGTGGGCATTCAAACATGGCCACTCACGCCATGGCGGCACCTCTCTCGTGCAAGAAGAACAGATCCGAGATAGTCAAGGGAGCTAGACATTCAGCGACGCCTGATGCAAAACCCATGAGGATACGCGCAGCCAAAGCGCTGCCGTACGTAGTTGCACCACCAGCCCAAGCAGCGACAGCTGTATACATTATAAAGAACAGCACATAGGTAGGTCGACGGCCGTACTTGGCAACGAAGGGCATCCATATCAGATTTCCCATACCCTGGAGAAGAGCAGTGGTGGTGAAGAAATAGGCAATCTTGGAGACTTTGGCACTGAAGTCGGGGCCAGGTGGACCGAAGAAGGACTCGGTGGTGCTGACGATGGCGACAGAAGGTCCAGCGGCGAGGAAGTTGCTGAAGAAGATGGCGCAGGAGACGAGGACGGCGATGTAGAAACGGTATGGCTTGGACCTATATTATGCTTAGCATGCTTCACGTAGGTGAGGACATATGGTGGGTGAGGGCTGACTTACCAGTTGAGCGGATCATTGGGATCATTCGTCGGGGTTGGTATGAGTATAATCTCGTTGGTCTCTTCATTGCGGAGGCGCAGACCTCCGAGCTGGTCGTTACGGGCATCAGACGTGCCCATACCGGTCTTGGGAATGTTGATAGACATGGTGTTGATGTACAAGGGGTCAAGAGATAACAATTAGTTGTGATGAAACAGCTGACGAATCGCTAGCCACAGGCAAAAGAAAAGGGATCGGCTGGCGGATGCCCTTGAAAAAATCAAAGAGTGAAAGAGGGCATAACGGAATGTATTTAACCTCAGATACGGCCAGCGTAACCTAGTTGACACTCACGTTGGCGAGGATGCACTGAATGTGTAGATGGTTGGTTAGCTTGGAAAGGGGGACAAAAATCTGCTAGCGACGCGCTCTAACGCGGATGAGGGGCGGCTCCACCTAACACTAGCGTGTCTTCCCCACGGGGTTTGATTGAGGCAGATAGGCACTGTAGATAAAGAGTTTCTTTCCGATGCTCCCCAGAAAACCCCACAAACTGCATGGGCATGTGTGACTCTCCTGGGTTGCAGAATAGAACGGCATTGGCTGTGTGTTCTGGTCTCTATCGGCTAGTGACAGCCCCCTGCCACATTAACTTAAAGTGGTTTGGCGGCGACCACAAACCGATCCGATGTGGTCTTGACCCCTCAATCGTCTTCGGCCCCTCCTGTAGTTGTGAACATGAGAATGCAGTACATGCAAGTCGTGCATCGGGACCGTAATCATGATTCTGCCGGACAGGCCGAGGTTGGGTTGAAAGGACCCTGGTGCGTCATCCGTTGCAGGACATTTAGATAAGACGCAAGCCAACGCTCCGTAAGCATAATAAACCATAGAGAATCAGCCAAAGCCCCACGAAAGTATTCAATTCAAGCAACCATAACTGTGTCTACTTGTATAGCCCGAGATTCCTTATCGCTGCAGGAAGACACAATTATATTGTGCCTGGGACACAATGGTATCCAACGGCGTCTCTCATGTAGTCGCCAATGGCCACACTGCCGTCGCCAAGCCCGATGGGCTCAACATCATCATCATCGGGGCTGGTATAGGCGGTCTCACCGCTGCCATCTTCCTCCGCAGACAGGGCCATCGAGTCACGCTACTAGAACAGTCACGCTTTGCTAATGAGGTTGGAGCCGCGATGCACCTGGCGCCCAACGCCAATGGAATCCTTCGCCGGCTTGGTATCTTTGCCGAGTCCATAGGTGCAAACGTCTTTGAACGGGTATGTAGCTCCAAACCCGATTTACTTCTGGATGTCGGACACTAAGTATTTGCGATATGACTGCAGATTACAGAGTTCAATGCGGCGAATGAAGTTGTCCGTGATGCGGATATCACAGAAGCGCACAAGATCTGGCAACATCCTTGGCACCTCGTCCATCGCGTACGGTTGCATCAGGAGCTCAAACGACTTGCAACATCACCAGAAGGACCTGGCACTCCCGCGGTGCTCAAAACGTCCAGCCGCGTGGTAGATGTAAATACAAAAACAGCTACAGTCTTCCTGCAGGATGGCAGCCAAGTCCAGGGAGACTTGGTCGTTGGCGCTGATGGAGTTCATGTAAGTGGCTATTGATTCAGCCTTCCATCTTGCACCATCGTTCCGGGCTTATTACTGACAAGAATCTATGCATAACAGTCTCGTTCGCGCCAAAAGGTCGCTGAAAAAGAATGGCAAGCGTACAGTTCAGGCAAGAGTGCATTTAGGTTCCTCGTCCCCCGCCAACATGCCCTCGATGACCCAGAAACCGCCCATTTTGCACAGCACAACGGGCAACTCATCATATGGTATGCCGCAGACAGACGTATTGTGATGTATCCATGCGATGACAACAAGATGTTCAACTTTGTCTGCATTCATCCGCGAGAAGAGAGCGACCCTGGAAGTAAAGAAGGTATGTTCTGGCTGGACCCTTGACATGTCACATGCCGCTGACGAGTGCTGGTAAGACTGGAACAATGAGACCAGCATGTCGGTGTTGTTGGGTGTATACAAGGATTTCGATCCTGCTTTGTTGAAGCTCCTCGGCAAAGCGAGCCCAGAGTCCCTCAAGGCATGGGAGCTGCTAGACATGGACATCCTCCCAACGTGGACCGACAAGAGACTGACTCTTCTTGGCGATGCTGCTCATCCTTTTCTCCCTCGTGAGTATATCCTCATCACCAACACGTACCTTTCGAAGAGGAAGTACTAACCAAGTTCTCCTAGACCAGGGGCAGGGCGCAGGTGTTGCTATCGAAGACGCTGCCTCCCTCGCAGTTGTTCTGCCACTTGGTACCTCTCCAGAGGAGGTGCCTGAGCGGCTGCGTCTGTATCAGGACTTTCGCTATGACCGAGCAAATCGGATCCAAGAGTTCTCACGCCAGGCAGGAAAGGATAAACCGGATAAGGACTTTGACAGTCAGTAAACCTTGTAGAAGAACCCTTGCTTGTCACAACTAACAGTCGTTTCTACTTAGTGATGGCGTATACCAACTTCAACTTGGGCCATGATGAATGGGACAATTCTACCAACCGTTTCAGGAAATGGGATTGGGCTCGCAAGCCTCACCTCTACTGGCGAATGCCCGTTTCATTTGGACCCTTCCCTGGTCCGCGCCAGACCTTCACGGGCGAAGCGAGGAATGCCACCGAATCCACATTCTCACAACGGCCTCCATAAAGTTCAAGACTTCACGAACCCTCTTGCAGAATCTCTTCCCTTCCACTTCTTTCCGATTCAAGAGCCCCGGGACTGTCGCATATGCTAGCTTTTCCCAGACCACGCTCAACAAAATGGAGTGGCTGGGCGGTTCTGGGTACAGACACATTGGGCTTTACATCCACGGCGTACAGTACGTGCAGAAAGACGGTACCATTCGTGATGGGACATTCTTGCCTATCTTGTGGGAAAGCCTCACAGATCCGATTGTCAGTGGCCGCGAAGAGCTCGGGATGCCAAAGCTCTATTGCTCCATCGACGTTTGGAGAAGAACAAACAGTTACAGAATCCAGACTGGATGGCAAGGCGTCAACTTTGGCTCACTCACACTTGAAGGTCTTCGAGAGATAGATAGTGGCAGCTCGAAGGGTACTATCGGCGGCGAGGATGATGAGGGAATCTTTGCGTACAAGTACATCCCCAAGGTTGGAGATCGCGGTAAAGATGATGTGGAGCATGCTACCTTTGTGCCTCACGCAGAGGAGTCCAAGGTCGTTCCCAGCAAAGTGCTGAAGGTCTTTACTGCTGAGAAAGCAAGCTTTGAGTTTGATCCTCATGATTGGGAGGCTCTCCCGACTCTTCACCATGTCGTCTCGAGGTTGGCAGAAGTGCCTGTTTATGAGATTTTGGGTGGAAAGGTTGTTGAGGGTGTTGGTGTCCCAGATGTGTCTAGTGCTCGAAGAATAGACTGAGAAAGGGACAGTCAGCTCTAGGCATAGATATGTGATAGTTTTGTTAGTACAGCAAAAATGCATCAATCTTCAGCATCTCACCATAGCTGATTGGGTCCTAGAAAGACTTTGAATTCGTCAATATTACGTGCGACAGATGCCTTGACACTATCCTCTTGGTACAAATACTCTGTTTGAAGTTCGTGACGTGGAGATAACAATATTGTAACTGGATATTGTATAAACTAGTCAAAAAGATCCTCGATATGTACAAGATCTTTCGCTTAATACAGATAGTCTGCCTCTCTAACGATTAGAGTCTTTTGACGAGGGTTGGCAATAACTAATCGATGTGAAGTCCTCCGTTTACATGCAAATGTACGCCGTTGACCCAGCTTGCCCGCTCATCACACAGAAACCCCACTGCAAACGCAATCTCCTCCAGTGTACCCATCCGCTTCCCTGCGGGCGTAGCATCGATCGTAGGCTGCAAGATTCGCATGGCTTCATCGCCAGCAGCCAGAAAGCCCTCGGTCTTAGTAGGGCCTGGAGACACGGCATTTACCGTGCACCCGTACTTGGGAGGAAGTTCCTTCGCCCAGCATTTAGTGAAGGAATCGACCATGCCTTTGGTCCCGGCATAGATGGTCTGTAGTGGAGGAGACCCTCGTGAGCTAGCGGAACAGATGTTGACTATCCTTCCACTTCCTCGCGTTATGTGCGGAAGGCTACTCTGGGTAAGAAGAAAGGTGCTACGCCCATTGACATTGACCAGCAGGTCCCAGTCATCCAAGGTCTGCTCCTCAAGAGGCTTATTGACTGCTAGCGCCACGTTGTTGACAACTATGTCTAGTCGGCCAAATTCCCGAATAGTTTCGTCGACCAGTGTTTTGGGACCTTGAGTTGTACCCATGTCGGCGCAGACGGCGATGGATCTGGTTGGCAGAGACGCCGCCTTATTGTTGGCACTGTCTGCTTGAGAAGGGAATGGGTAATTTATGGCGACAGATGCTCCGCGAGACGCAAGCTCCTGGGCAATGGCAAAACCAATGCCGCTGTCGCTGCCTGAGACAATAGCTACTTTGCCAGCAAGGGGCTCTTGTGTCGACATAGTCGGCTTGTGGTGTAATTCGAAGTAATGAATTAAAAAACTGTGGTTGGCAACAGTTGGGAATTGGGTCGTTCAGCTGCTTTGTTCCCTGGAAGTTGAGATTGAGTTCAGTAATTACAGGTGCCCTCCTCTGCTTTTGGGGGGTTACCTCCGATCGGCTGAGGGGGGGCCCAGGCAAAGACAGATAGATCTCTCCTCCTCTCGGAATGTGGTCCCACCAAGATCGAAAGCATGTCCGAGCCCCCTCTCCCCCGCAGCTAGCCGATCTTATTCAGATGGAGCGGTCTCGGCTCTGCAAGCATTTGGATCTTACCCAATTGTTACAATCCAATCGTATAAGGCGCGTAAGAACGACGGCTATTCGTACAGTAGAACACATCCATATTCACCCGACTTGCCCCTGCCAGACTTGAAACTACCCAACCAACAACCATGACGCAAATTGATGCTTTTACGCAGGCTAAATCTCAATTGCCCCCTTCATTCCCCATCATCTGGCGAGGCGATGTGAGCTGGGAAAGGGCCAGGGTAGGCCGCGTCTTCAACCATCGCCGACCATCGCCGACCATCAAGTCAACCTCTTGCCGTCGTCGAAGCCACCAGGGAGGATCACATCGTAGAGGCAGTCCGGCTCGCACGCACTCTGGGTGCCCGGGTCTCAGTGCGGTCTGGTGGTCACAGTTGGGCAGCCTGGAGTGTGCGAGAGGGTGCCATTCTCATCGACCTGGGCAAGTACCACGAATTTCTGCTAGACAACAATACCGGAGTGCTGCAAGCTTCACCTAGCATGACTGGGAGGATGGTCAACAAGCTCCTGGGCTTATGCGACCGCATGTTCCCCGGGGGTCATTGCCCAGAGGTTGCTCTTGGAGGATTTCTTCTGCAAGGAGGCATGGGGTGGAATTGCAAGGTAAAACGATCGAGTGAAATACAATAATATCATGACTGACGATATTTCTAAAGAACTGGGGCTTTGCCTGCGAAAGGCTGGTGGCTCTTGACGTTGTGACGGCCGATGGGGAGAAGCGACACTGTGATAAAACAACCAACGCGGATTTATACTGGGCGGCACGTGGATCAGGTCCAGGTAAGTCTTCCACCCGCTGATAGTAATCAACATATCTCTCATACTTTTCTCCCTCGTGGTATAGGATTCCCGGCTGTCATTACGAGATTTTATCTCCAAACAATTCCTGCCTTCAGCCACATCCGGACATCGGTCTACGTATACGAAAAGAAGGATTATGAGGCGGTCTTTTCTTGGGTTATAAAGGTTCGTTCCGACCTTATCCGCCTACTTGTTGATCATTCCACTAAGTCAGTCCGTAGCTTGCTCCTACTTTCGACGAGGGCACAGAGATTGTTGCAGTTGGCAGACATTTCCCAGGCCGGGAGGGAGAGCATATACTGATCTCTTTCGTCACTTTCAAAAACAGCGACGAAGAAGCCCTGTTCGCGTTGCAGCTCGCTCAAGACTCAGCACCACCAGGACACGTAATTTCGTGGTTTTGCCAGCCAACTTCCCTGGCAGAGCAGTACGATGATCAGCATTCCGCTAACCCTGAAGGCCACAGATATGCAGTGGACAACTCTTATATCCGAAACGACGCCGACGTTGTTTCTCTCCTAAAGGATTCCTTTACATCACTCCCCACAGAGAAGTCTTTTACCCTTTGGTACGCGATGGCTCCCGGTTCTCGACGCACTGTCGTGGATGGCACAATTGAAGATATGGCCCTCTCTATGCAGACAGATCATTACTTTGCTGCCTATGTCATCTGGGAAGATCGGGCAGAGGACCCTAAATGTCAATCTTGGCTTACCCATATTTTTGATAAGATCAACCGGGACTCGAAAGGATCGTATCTGGGAGATTCCGACTTTCAAACGCGCTTAACTGCGTTCTGGAGACGAGATCAAGGCAAGAGACTGATGGACATCAGGAGAAAATGGGATCCACAGGGTGTAGTGGCTGGCTATCTCAATAAGGGAGACCAAAGTGGGGTGGAAGGGTTGGAAAATGTACATAAACTATGATGCAGATAGGACTCGCGATGCAAACACCACCCCACAGTAATATTCAAAATGATATTACTAGATCCTTGCCTTGTCTGGCTCTGAAAACCCTTTCATACCACTAAGATGATTGGTTCTGCGGGTATTATTGTTAAGCAATTTCTTTTCTCATGAACTATTCGGAGTTGGTAGTCTGGACGCTTATAAATAGATATAATTGCTAAGAACTTTATGAAAACTCCTAATAATCTAGACTAGTCTGATATGCCAGCATATCATATACATATATAAGGTGTTCGGCAAAACATTCCCTCAGCATAAACTCAAGCTAATATCATGCTTGGTCATTATGTAAGACACACCTCTGGGACCGAAGGCTCGAGGGTCAGGATCGCTCCAAAGCAGCTCGACTATCTTTGCCCCCATCTTTACTGCACCAGGTGTACGCGAAGCTCTGGCGAAGAACCCAGCACGAAACACGTGGATGTGCTCCTGACGTCTCGCGACTGAGGCCATGATAGTGCCCGGCCAGAGGAGCATTCGACGATATGGTGACTCGCTAACAAATAATGAATAAAAGGCTGACATGGTCTGCTCGATTCGATTGTCGATTTGGGCAGCCAGAATCGGAACTGCAAGCATGTCCGGGTGAAAGGCTGATTGCAGGTATACGATAAGACTGTGCTGATATATCATTGTAGCTGTAGCTTGTTCTTGACGTGAAGAAAGGCCATTCGTGTCTTCTTCGAATGCATTGTAGCCTTCTAGTCGCGTCACAAGTGAATCATACTGTTCCTGAAACGCGGTAGTGGCTATAATGCCTCTCTTCTCTTCTTCCCGGCGAGCTTCGACAAGCTGAGAGATCTCCGGAACCATCTCCCACAGACCCTGCCCGAAGCCGAGGAGAAATCCTCTAGATTTGTATCCTCTCAGTATATCCAATGAATAGACCGATGGGTCAATTTCCACGACCTCGTCAGATAGAAAGCTGCGGGGCGTAATGGTAATCTTGATAGCATGGTAAGCATAGAGCTCCAGCATAAATCCTTTCAAGTGTTTCAATTCATTAGATGGCGGGGGCTCCGATGTGAGGAGATTGATGTATCGTCGACAAGCTTTGAGATGATGATATATGGAACCGCAAGAATGACCTTGAACATGCTTGTAGCTGTCAGCAACGAGTCCCATTACGTTCTTACTTGAGAGGGTCTTACATCGTAGACGCAGAGTAGTAATAAAATCAGCAGGATACGGGTTGGGGTAGGCGGCCCCGTATGTTCATCCGGGAGGATGTTCTGACCTGTTTCGTAAGACAAGAGCTTCTGTAGTCCAGCTAGTACAGTCGCGTAATGACCGCGAGTCGCCACTTCTAAAGCTCGAGCTCTCTGGATAGTAGACGTCGTGTCATTGACAGTCAGATGGGCTCCTCCAATAGCTAGGATACAATCAAGAACCAGCGTGTCAGTTGCAGCCAATGGAAGAAGATAATGAATAAAGGGGTTTCCATCCAGGCAAGGCCCTCGAGTCAGCATTTCAGCTGTGACATCCAGGTACTGCTGATAAAGCGGACGCGAGTTGTCGCCTATATTAGCTAGGTTACCGTAGGTCGGAGCGGCCCGAGGAGAAGATGAGCGGGATGCAGGCTGCAAGGCTGCTGAATTTGAGGAAGTGCCAGAGGCTCCGAGTGGCTCATTGGGACTGCCGTCTTCCTGGATAGCTCTTTGAGAAGTGTTCTCTTGAGTGGGCCAAACACATTCTTGTCCGGTTCGGGTGCATGATGAGCAGACTGGCTTGACCTCATCGCACTTCTTGCGCTTAGTACGACACGTAAGACATCCATTCTTTGATCGCGGATGGTTACGGCGCCATTTTGTTGGGAAAGGGGCGCCGCGGTATGGGAGAGCAGCATCTTCTTGACTTGCCATTGAGAAACGAAATGAGAAGAATTGCTGGATGCTGTGATGTGATGCTGTCGCAGTAAGAGGGCTATAAATACGCGAGACTTGAAAGAGGCAACCTGTCGATCTTGGCTCCTTTGTCCGAAGGTCGTCATCGGGATAGGGCTGAGAAGAATAAGCCACAGCCAAGTGCCGCTGTCATGATGATAAACTTCGAATGGACAGGGATTTTATCGAATCGCTAACCGAAAGAATCACTTACCAAAATGGAATCGTCGGTTCTGCCTTGCAGGGATTGTGATCCTTTGGCCGCGCACTAAGGCTATTTTGAAGCAGATTGGCTAAACAGGGAGATGGACAAGCGAGACCCATAAATTGGCATTCAAATGCATTAAGCAGTTGGAATTCAAGTGCTTTATTGGCTATTCAGGTTAAACGATAAGTTATATTGTTATAGAGTTGTTTCAAGGTAGACCTTCTATATCTATTATATCTCACTTATCATTACGGGTTATCCATCCCTCTCGGCTGACAGTAAGAAGACCATAATAGTCAAGAATTAAATACGAATAGTCCATAGCGATAGCGGCCCAGAGGTTCTTTATTCCAACCCAAGGGAACAGGGTAAGAAACGATCGGTAGGTCCTAACCATTTGAAACAAGTACCAAAGCATGAAACAAAGGCTACGCTCTTAGTCAGTCTGGATATAAACTTGCAACGACAGGTTGCATGTTGGGCAGATAGGAACGTCAACTTACGCGATTCTGGGCGAGTTCATAATGGCTAATCCCCAACCGATGAGATGGACAAGAGTGATGAGAGGCCGTCCAAACTCCTCAGCAAGCTTTCGAGCAAAATAAGCATCCCTTCTATAGATACTTCGAAACCCGGGATCGATAAAGAGCTGATTGATAAAAGCCTGGAATCCATTGCGTCGCCAACGAATAAGTTGGCCAACGTAGGTGGAGTCGCATTTGACCTCGGTGAATACTTCTGCCTCGCGTGCGTCTTGATGGAATAACTCCCACCCATTTCGACGCAACCAGCGGGTTATAAAGCTATCCTCACCCGTCTGGAGGAGTCCACCCGCGAAGATCTCATTCGTCAAATCGTCCAGGAACGTACCGGATTTTACAGCAGCAGCTCGAAGCAACATGGTCCGACCTACCAAGCACCATATGCCACCTCCACTGGCATGGAGAAGCATCTGCTTCTCATTGTTGCTTGATAGCTTTCGGATAGCTGCGACTTCCCAAGGTGTGAGAGCATCAGGGTTCTGTCGCTCTGTCGGAATCCAAGCACTTTCGCAAGTGTTAGCTCTTGATCGGATAAGGGTTCTATACTCAAACTTACCTTTGTCTACCGACGACGCCCCCGACCTTTGGGTTCTCGAACCCCGCGAGGAGATACGGCAACACATTATTGCTGGGCCATACTGTATCGTCATCAACAAAACACAGTATATCACCAGTTGCTTCTCGCACAGCAAGAGCCATCTGTGTTCGTCGGCCAGGCTTCGGAACAGTCAGAATGGAGATGGGCACATTCCCGGCTTTTTCAAGGACAGGAGAGGCCAGTGATTTGACTCTTTCGAGATCACGAGGGATTGTAACAACAATAATTTCCTTGGGATGGCTGGCATGGCAGGAGTGCAGTGTGTTCGTAAAGTCGTCAGGTGTATCAATGGTAAGTATCAGGATGCTCACGGTATCAGTTGGAAAGGTTGGCTTTTCGAGGGGAACTGGATGGTTGTACGCCTTCATTCGCATCTTTGTGAGCATGGCGTCGTATTGAGTCCATAGCCTTTTGATCATCAGTTGCATGGTACTTGAGGGCTGAGGAGCTCTTGGGCTTACCACATTCCTGTAAGAATAGTTGACATCTTGTTTTGATTCAAACGTAGAGTTTGCACTAAGTGGTCTCTGGCAATAATGTTTATTTCTGATGGTTTGAGGTTGAAGAGAATATGAATGAGATACTGGTTCGATTATAAAGGCAATCCTGTCTTATTATATCCAACCCAAGACCTCTCCCAGGTCTCTCAATAGTCCAAGAACACAACATGCTGTCGCCATTACCCATGTGAATTATTCCTGCAGTCCTGCTGTAAGTCACAAGAGTCAATATTGTTTATCTTGATTGCCCACGAAATATCTCAAAGTTACTTCAATACCGCATTTCATCGGGTTCCGTGCCATCACGGTGTTACTGCAGATATCATATTCTTCAAGCCGAACAAAGTGGATAAAAGCAACGGTCCACAACATCGGCGTTATGGATATCCGGCCCGAGATCCCACGCATTCTCCATCTTTGCTTATGGCCCTTCTCTTGGACAGTTATGAGAAATTCATTGCCAAGATATTTGAAACTTGTTGGCCCTCACCGATGCTGATCTTATCTCAAACTAGGTGGTGTTGGTGCTTTCGGTGTTGCTGTATGCAACAGTATAAGCAATCACACGCATAGTATTTAGCCACGTTGCAACCCTGGATAAATATTAAACAAAAGGACAATGCATATGCAAGACCATGCATTGTAACCAACTACAAAAAGATAACAGTTTGTAAGGAAGGACGCGCGGCCTGTATCAACCTGCATGAGATTGCACAAAACATCACAGAGACAAGAGACAAGTCCAACCTTTAGCAACTTCTGCCCCTCCCACCACAATCAGCAAAACATCTCCATCTCAAATCAACTACGAACAGGCAGTCAGTATGAGTCGTTCAGCGGTCGGCGTGTCATCAAACACACAAGAAGGTGATTTCAACACCATAGTGACCGACCTCGCCAATCAAGACAAAGTGCCATGGTATCAAAAACGAAACCTACGAAGTCTTTACCTCATGCTGATCCCAACATGTATGGGTATTCAGATGACATCGGGGTTTCACGCACAAATGATCAATGCTATGCAAATCTTGCCATCTTGGATCAGTTGTATGTTGGTTTATCTTTGTCCAATGATTTACGCTGACGAATCCTGCATCCGTAGACTTTGACAACCCCCAAGGATCTCTGAAGGGTATTATTGCAGCTGCATACCCTCTCGGCGCTATTCTGTCACTACCGTTGATACCTGTCATTAATGATCGACTCGGAAGGCGTTGGTCCATCTTCATCGGGTCATTCATTATGGTTATCGCATCTTTAGTACAGGGATTCGCTAATTCTGGTATTCTATTAATTTCATAGACTAAGCTCACTACAGTATGCTAATAGGATCTGCAGCTGGTTCTTATATCGCTGCACGTTTGATACTTGGCTTCGGCATCCCGCCGTGCCTAGTGGCAGGTTCCTCCCTAATTGGAGAATTAGGATACCCAAAGGTATGGACCTCTTAATCTATCGATGCAGTGCTAACAGTTAGTAGGAGCGAGCGGTCTTAACATCACTCTTCAGTGTTTCGCACTTTATCGGTCAAATTACTGCAGCCGGCATTTGCTTCGGTACCAATGGCATATCGTCCGATTGGGGTTGGCGAATCCCATCACTCCTCCAGATCGCTCCCCCAATGATTCAGCTCTGCTTTGTCTTTTTCGTACCCGAAAGCCCAAGATGGCTCGTCGCCAGAGACCGCAGTCAAGAGGCCCTACAAACACTAGTCAAGTACCACGCTGAGGGAAAAGAATCCGACTTTGTCAAAGCAGAAATGGCCCAGATCCAGTCAACGTTACGTATCGAGATGCAAAACACCAAGAGATCATGGCTTGACCTTGGCGCAACTGCAGGCATGCGAAGACGTTTGCTGACGACCTGTATGTTGGGCCTGTTCACGCAGTGGTCTGGATCGACTCTTGTTTCATACTACCTCGGCGACCTGCTGGAGATCACGGGCAATGATTCGTCCTATTTCAAGCAGACTATCAACGTTAGCTTGGCTTGCTGGAGTCTTGTATGCTCGTTCACAGCGTCAATGCTCGTTCGTCGGTTCAAACGTCGACATATGTACCTAGCCTGTACCACGAGTTTGCTCATCTGCTTCTCCAGCTATACCATTAGCATGGAGAGGACAATTACAGCAAAGGAGAACGGGGGATCTAACGATGCTGCTGGTGCGGCTAGCATTTTCCTATTATTCGCTTATTCACCCTGCTACTGTCTTGCCCTTAATACAGTTACATATAGTAAGTAGAACAGTCCAGTCCATGCTATTGGGGCCTCAATGTTAACTATTAGTTACAGCGTACCTCGTTGAGATCTGGCCCTACGCTGAGCGGTCTCGTGGTATAGCCATCTTCCAGCTCTTTGCACGCTGTGCAGAGTTTGTCACTACATTTGTCAACCCAATTGGTCTTGCAAATATCAGTTGGCGGTATTTCATCATCTACTGTTGCATTCTTGCTTATGAAGTTGTTTTTGTATACTTCTTCTTCCCAGAGACTGCGGGCAGAACCCTTGAAGAAGCAACATTCTGTAAGTTGAGAAAACGTTAAAACAAACTGTATATGTAACTAACAGTATATGTAACAGTATTTGAAGACGAGAAGTCATTAGCTGTAGAGACTATACTTGCAGTAGAGCACTCAACTGCTACAGAGCTCATGTCAAGATGCTCTATAGAGCGCAGAATGGCGGGATCTGGGACGAAGCCATGATTGTAAGACTAGTACCTTATACAGTTAACTGAGGTATGTTTTACATTTTAGATAAATAGCATAAAGCATTTTTTCAACTCAAGTTAACTTAAAATGCATTATATAAATTTCTATTTGCTGTAGCTGAGACAAGCTTAACAGTATGCTATTTATTATTTACTCACTTTCTTATAGCTTAAAGGATTTAACCCATTTTAAACTTATAGAACAATATTTAATCCTTTACATGCTACTAATAACTACAGAATTACACCCGTTACTCCCTTGTTAAATTCTTAACTGCTAGCATATAAACCCAACATCAGCTAATAGCTAAGCCCGTTTTATCAGCACTAATCAGATACAATATTCTGTATCACATTCATCAGGCTTGCTCTTTAGCGGTAGCACTTAATTCCACGAATAGAAGTGTTCAAGTAGCCGCTGCATAAAGGTAGATGTTGTATGTTATCACATAAATGCACAGAGGGTCGTATTGATGCTTGTGTGACCATTTTCGAGGCGGGGGTTGGTTTGCATACTGCTTGGCATACTGAGTAAGAAAACAAGATGGGGCTCATGCGCTGGTTAAAGTCAGAGGGTGATTAGAACCTCAACCTCATAGTTAAACCCGCGGAGTTGAGCAATTTTATGTATGTATCTTAGGCCACCTCATGCAAATCGGTGAATTGTATTAATTGCTTATCTTGGAACCTGCCCTCTTCGGACTGTCATCTGATTACATGTAGTCATGCATGTTATAAGCCTGTGTAACTATTCTGAGATGAAAAGGGAAACTGATCCGCCAAGATTGTGATATTCATGTTGAGTTACTATAAACAGTCACAAGGTTACTACTCTCACAGCATAACGTACGTAACATGATTATTGCCGATGCAAGCCTATCCTGGTTACACGAATATATTTGACGTCTGTTGACAAACTCTGCAGATAGTCACATCTGCATGCTTTCGCATACATCACTCGTGAGATAGCAACATGTAGAGTACCGGCCCGCAACCCCGATATGACTTATGAGACTACAACATGTAGAAGGATGGCCCGTAATGCCGATACGTCTGTATAACTATTGAGACAAGAATATGCAATAGGCCGGCCCGTGACGCCGATATGTCAATGCATTCATTACGGTAAAGTAGTTTGCACCATGATATATAAACCTTGTGAGTACTAGACAACATAGAGGACAAATCTCAAGCATTATAAGTTATTCTCGCCGAGCACTTAGTATCAGATCCAGATTTGTTAACGCCTATCATGGGTCTTACAGAAGAACAAAAGCAGCATTTCATTGAAAATGGCTGGTTAAAGTACGTTTATCTCTGCTACCCAAGCGTGCCAAATACCTAATAACTGGCAGAATTGAAGGTGCCTTTACGGCCGAGCAGGCTGCGCCGTTGATTAAAGACGTTGGAGAACGTCTTGGCGTGGACTTGAATGATAAGACAACCTGGAAGCAGTGGCGTATTAACCTCAAGCCTAATAAATGGGTTCAGGCATCTGAGTTTGCCCCAAAGGCTTGGGAAGCCATCTGCGAGCTCTCTGGTGGGGAGCATCGCTTGGACTTTGAGGGCTGCTTCTGGAGCAATGGTTACATCGTCAACCTTGGTGATTCTGCCTACGAAGGCAAGCCATCGCCACTAGAGGGCCTGGACCAATTCCATACCGATGGGCAGTTCTTCGTCCATTATCTTGACAGCCCCGAGCAGGGTATTTTTTGCATACCACTTTGGACCGATATAGTCGAAGGTGGTGGTCCCACGGCTCTCTGCTCTGGGACTGTAGGCGCTGTTGCAAAATGGCTGTTTGACCATCCTGATGGAACCAACCCAGACCTGCTCCCTCGTGGCCATCCGCGGTTCGATGATCCCAACGGGACCAATTTAGAGTGGTCTAACCAAGTTGCCCGGGCCAACGGTCGTTTTGAACTGGGGACAGGCAAGATTGGCGATGTGTATTTGTTGCATCCGTTCTTGGTTCACGCCCCGACACGTAATGAGAAGAAGCACTTCCGTGCCATCACAAACTCAAAGACGAGTTTGAAGGAGCCTCATCATTTATATCGTGCGGATGGCAATTACAGCATTCTCGAGCAGTGCATCAGGCGCGGTTTGATGGAGAAAGGTGTGACGGAGGAGGCTTTAATGAACTGGCACATCACTGCACCTCGAGAACCATTCAAACCAGGCCTAATTGGTAGATATGTACCGACAAAGGCCGATGTCACCCCTCTCAACCAATTTGGAGTACCTACACCTACAGCAGTGTGAGGTGTAGGGTTGGTCTTAATACTATCTCTAGTCACGTCACACTAAAACGGAATTGAGGCAGAGAAACCAGCGATCTAACGAAGGAGGATAGATAGTGTTATCAGATAAGCTTGCTGAGAGGGATTAGAAGCCTATCGCAACGGTCTTTTTAAGAAGGTTTTATAGGACATGTCTTATATAAATTTAAGAGAGTTTTTGAGCTGTGAAACTCATATCGCAAGTTAAGTCCTTGGAGTCATGCGGGCCAACCATAAAGAAGTGCGCTAACTCAGAATCCTCCCGCACTATTAGAAGCCGGCGAGAAACCGTACAGGTCAGCATTTCTGTTTGCGCAGCTTCTTAGGTTATTGTATCTATTGAACGGGTATTTACATTACATGTCAGCTATTATATTCAGAACTCTATAACTCTATGCGAAATGACTTTTTGACCGCCGTGCTCAGCCGCTGAACCGCCGTACACATTTCCTCTGCAGCCGCGGCCGCAAACGTGACGCGCAGAAACAACTCATTCAGTTTTTTGTGCGCCTCAGCTCTGAACCAAGAGCCACGAGCAAAAAGAACTCCCTGCTTAATACTGTGCTGGAAGATTTCCTCCTCGATCTCGCTTAGGCTTCGATGTCCGTGGTCTGGATGTTTAGTATAGTCGAGTCTCAGCCAAAGCTATTACACAAGTCAGAAAACCTCTGCCATACAAAAGATAACTAGTTGGAGAACTTACAAACATGCCCGCAGCCGGAGGGGTCCAAGATACGATGTCAGTGGGCAGGTAGTCTTCGCAAGCTGCGAGTAAGGCATTGCGTCTTCTGGTGTAGTTCGTCTTCAGGTCGATAAGCCACTAGATGTAACCCTCATGACCCCACGTCTCATCCACCAGTTTCCAGACAATCAGCTGCGATATACCGCTGGGTCCCTGATTTGCCACTTCAGCGTGACAGAGATACTTCTGGATGACCTCCTTGCTAGCCGTTATCCAACCCATTCTCGAACCGGGGACCAAGACCTTGGAAAATGAGTCCATTCGAAGAACCCTTCCGTCAACGTCCATACTGAGGTACGATGGAACAAGACTATTCAAGAAGTCATCAACAGTCTCACTCTCCGTGACGTCAGTGCCCTGTTCTGTATAGGGCTTCATTTGGATGAAATAGTAAGGCTCGTCTTCAATGATGAAAATGTTGTGCTTCTGGCAGACACTGTAGATTTCACGTCGTCGCTCGAGGCTCTGCGTCGCACCAGTAGGATTCTGCCCTGATGGGACGGTGTAAAGAAGATGCGGCTTCCGAGCGCCTCGAGCCCCTTCATCCCAGGTCGCCAGAACGTGGTCCATGTGACTAGGCATTAGTCCCTCCTCGTCCATCTTGACTCCAAAAGTCTTTATACCCTGTGGAACAAAGGTCTCCATCGCTGTTGCAAAAGTGTATTCCTCCGTGAGGATGGAGTCATTCCTGAACCGGTCACAGAGCATACGAACGGTCTGCTCTAGAGCCCCCGTACTTCCTACAGTCAGACAAACGGCCCAATCAGCATAAGGCGGATTGTAGACAAGATCAACATGTTCTGTCACCCAGCGCATCATCTGTGGGGATCCGGTTGCCTGGCCGTAGTTGAAAGCATTAGATATGTCGTAGTCCGAGGTGCCGCTCGCGGTATCGTGTTTGCCAATGCGAGCTACCTGGGCGGTGCTAACAGGCGAGTTCAGTGGATCCTGCGTCTCTGAGAGGTTTGCCGGCGTGGATATACGCATGGCGATCTCAGAGATGGGAAAGTATTCGCTAGAAGGTAAACCGCCCCCAAGGGAGATGAGACCGGGTGTGTTGATGTACCCGGCGGCTTGTTTGAGGATGCAAGGCGGACGGTTGCTCTCGCTACTAAAGTGTGCTTAAAGCTGTCAATTTGGAGTCTACAAGCAAGAATTGAGATAACATACTCTTCCAGCTTCGGGCTAATGGCTTTCCAGTGGTCTACATCCTGATGAATCCCATTGCAATCACGACGCACCGTCGATACTTACAGGTAATTTGAACATATCACTGTCAGACATGGCTGCAGTCCCGGGCCGTATCTTGGTAGCTGTAGCTCGCCTTTCACGCATGAGTTCAATTTTGACATGACCCCCTCTGGGGGAGTCAAGCGTCGTTGCTGTTGAGTGGCCCATATCGTATAGTCCTCTGGTTTGAGAGATACAGACTGCATCTTGAAGTGAGTTTAAGTAATCATCTTCAAATAACTTCAAAGACACGAGTTACTGGCTTATCTGCGATCTCGGTGCTTGCCATGGCCGTGTGGAATGTCAACTCGTGCGATTGGCGCCCTACGCGCAGGTAGCTGATCATGACTCCATTCAGACGCGCCCTACGGCGCTGCGTTGTGGAGCCATAATGTGCCTGACTAGTTTAGCTTGCATGACGCCACGAGATTTGGTAGTTTTTGTGTTATCGTGGTGGAGCTACAATCTAGAACACTACGGGTCACTCGAGTTGACTTGGTACAGGTCACTGAGCAAAGGCTTCAGTTTGATTCACCATAAGGAAATTAAATGGTATACTGATGATATGCAGTGATTTAGATAGCGACCTGAACAGCTTCAAAGTATAACGCTCTAGTCCTTAGATAAATGCTGTCTTCGAAAGGTAGTGATCCACTGCTCGTTATCAGCTATAGTCTGCTCCCAATTATCATCACTCCCATACAACAGTCTTCTCGCCTCACCCTGAAACATCTCATCCGTCGGAAATACACCACTCGCAAACGACTGCTGAGCGAAACGGCCCAGATGCCATGTCAGAAACTTGGTATACGAGTCGGGCGTCAACTCAAACCCAGGATCGACCTGCCGCTGCTCCGGATCCGGGATAGGCTTGCTAATTCTCTCCTCTATCTGGGCGAGATGATCCGGCACCTTTGGATCCGTGGCAGAAAAGGGCACCATGGTTAAGGCCTCGTTGGCAAGCAGGTATGGTGGGAGGGCGTTCCGGACCTGCGCTGCGATTGAGGGCTCAAAGTTATGATCACCCTTCCATTCTGCCATTGTTTTGCCCTGACGAAAGTGCTGTGCGAGGTGGTCTGCGCGGTCCTGCCACGAGTCTAAACGTAGATCGCAGAACCCGCAGCGGGAGGAGATCGGAGGTGGCGGTGTTCTCCAGTCATTCAAGATAGGCAGCGTCTCTAGTTGGTGAAATCCGCGGAGGTGTTGAATGAGATTGTCCTTGCGCCTGAAGATGTGAGGCTGTTGGCCATTGTGACAAGCACTATGGTTATGAGAGTTCAGGTGATGCTCAGTAGGGTCAAGAATGTTGCAGTATGCACATGTACTCCTCCCTGTCGCTGACGACACCACGGCACCACCAAACGGTGCACAGATCCACTGGTCGCAGTCAAGATGCAGTGTTTTCTCGTGCCTTGTCCAGTCATGCTTCTTGGGAAATGAATCGCAACAAAACGTGCAATGGAAGATCCGGGGTTTCTTATGAGCACCAGCGACGCCGTTCCTCCTCTTTGCTACGCGTCTCCGGTTTCGATTCTGAAACGATCGAGATGACTGCGCAGAAGAAACGATGGAGCTTGAAGACTGGCTTTGCCAACTGGCCACGCTTGGACTCGATGATGGCACTCTGGTGAGAGGAGCCTGCATGCCATGGCTCAATGAACTTTCTTGTAGCGCGTCATAAATGGCTGACCAGGATGCGGACTCGGTTCCGGGGGGACTGTTTCTCCATCTCTGCAAAGGGTCAGAGACTTGTTCATTCGGACCATATACGGGAATTTGAATGCTTCGTCCGCCGTTCAGGGTATTCCTGAGCTCGTAGCGGCTTCTCCGACGTGGGAGAGCTGAATTAATGCTGATGGGAAGGGCGGGTAGATTCGTTGATGTATCCAGTGGGCAGAGCTCCTCATCGGCCAACCAAGAGGTACTCAAGGTCTGAGAACCAAATCCATCACTATGGTTTTGCACCTGTTGGTGGCTTGATGACCCCAGGCTAGATGCACACATGTGATCCCCCTCGAAGCTGTTAGTAGCCAGGTCAAGGCAACCAAAGGTCGGGTCTGCGAACGGTGTCCGATCACAAGAGAATCCGCACCCGCCGTCCAGAACAGGTAGTAAGTCGTCGGAGAGATTCGCAGGCGTCTGAAGTGGAAGCTGGGATCCTCGATGCCAATGCACTTCATCCACTTGAGCTAGGTCCATTTCAACGCCAAGTTGGAGATACATCCAATCTCCAGGGTCGGAGTTGCAGACTGGAGTTGGCTGCGAGCGGCTTTGACGGGGTGCTTGTTGGGATGTCATGTTCTCTCTAGAGTAGTATGTGCGCATATGAAGGGGGAAGATAAGAAAACGGGACTTGGAAAACATAGGGAGCAAGGAACGAGCGTGGTGGGGAATGTTTCATCCGATTGTGGAGATCAATTGTCCACGCTAGTCTAACGGTGCCCTGAATAGTGATAGTGTGGACTTGACCTCTGCAGCTCAAACTAGATGACTAGCTGAGTGAGCTGGAATCTCTTCTTCTATCTTGACCTCCAACTTTAATAACTACCGCCTTTCTCAATACCCTCTATTCCTTTAGCAATATTGACCTCCTGCGTCATGATAAATTGTAACGATGTAAAGTCGGTAGCCACGTGAATCATATCGAACCCAGCCTCGGCATATTGCCTAGCTTGTTTGCCAGATGTACTGTAGATTCCACATTTCTTACCAAACTTGTGGCTAACCTCGAGCACACGCCCAATCGCCTCGCTCAGCTCTGGTTTGACGACGCCTTGAATGACAGGATGGCCGATGTTGTTGCCTGTATCTCAAGAGTTAATGCTTATCTCGGCAGTATTTACAGTGTTGCACAACCTACCTAAGTCGAATGGTCCCACGAATAAGACATCAATGCCGTCGACACCGGCGATCTCTTCCAAGTTATCAAGAGCCTCTTGGGTTTCAATCTGGACTATGGTAAGAAGGCTGCTGTTTGCCTGCTGCAGATATTCGGTCATCGTCGGCATGGGGCTGAAGCGCTCCATTGCGTAAGGAGAGCCGAAACCACGCGTGCCTTGTGGAGGGAACTTGGCCGCTCTGACGATTTCTCTGGCTTCCTGCGCGGTGCGAAGCAAAGGGACCAGAATCTAAGCAACTAGTCAGTAAGCGGTCAATACAGGCGCCACTGACACTCACTCCATGCGCGCCCGAGTCCAAAGCTCCTATTGTTTGTGAGCAGATTGTTCGTTGCCGCTCAAGGTTTGGTTGCCTTACTCTTGATCATCCATGACTCCATACCGGGAATTCTCACTATAGGAGACGCACCAGCTGCAGCAACGGCAGGGACTGCGTCGTGCATAGCGCTGTCTAATTCCACAGTTTCAGTTTTCGGGGAGTAATTGTTAGACATGGACTTGAACTCACCATCGATATTGCCGTGCTCGCAATCGATCACCACCCAGTCGACGCCTGGCACACGAGCGAGGGCACGAGACACATTGGCGCCAGGCACCATCTGCCAGAGTCCCATACTCGGTCCATCAGCTTGCTGGAGTGCCTTTCTCAAGAAATTCCCTTCTTCCATCATAGCGATTGAGTAGGGAGGAGGAATATGAGAGTAGAATACTGTATATGATGAGGGCTTGGTTGGTTTTACCGATTAGAGATGGCGGGGTATGGCTTGGTTATAGCCTCGGCTCCTCGACAAGTATCCGGTCCCAAGGTCTAACTTTATGTCCAGCAATTGACCACGGAGTAGGTCGCCACTTCAAATCATCATTCACCATTGGTTCCTATACCCTCGTAAATGTTTCATTGTTATTGGGCATGAAAGAGAGACCTTTGCAGGCGTGGTAGGGCGTAAAATTTAGTAAGGCGCAGGGCGCAGGCGCTAGATGAAATTGGCATAATGTGGGGAGCGGGTTATCTGTCATGAAAAAGAAGCTAAGACCTAATTGTGCTAATTGAAGGTAGTGTCATACCGAGCGAGAAACAGAAAATTGCTAACTACTTATCATAAGAGTAACACTACCTTTATTAATTAGCGGGATACTTTACATGAAATAAAACAGTTAACTTAGCCATAGAGAATGTTTAATCAAATTGTATGGGCTCCTTGTTCTTAGTCTCGTAGGTAGATGTAGATGAGTAACAATGTATAATTCATCTCACGTCATGCTCATCCTGGAAAAGGGAAAGTTTGAGGACATAGCGAAACCAAAGCATCGATGTATATAACACACCGCGCTTTCATGATCGCGGTGGCAACTCCCTAGCCTTTTCAATGTCTACAGTGCTGAAATCGAGGAGGATCTTACCGGGAGACTCTAGTCCGGCGATGACGCCGTCCACGTCGCTCAAGTAGACAGTCCTGACTTCATTCGGCCCGGGTACCATGAAGACAACTATGGCAGCTGCAGAGACAACTTCTTTAGGTGGTTCAACAATTCTGACCGGGCAGATGCCACCAAACCCATTCTGGAATCTCTTACAAATGGCGTGAACAATATCGAAGAAGTAGAGAATCTTGTCAGGAGACATGTTCTTTTGGATGGTGGAGGATATAGGATAGTCGATGGCGCCGAGGTCTGAAAGGAACGGGGCCAGAGTCGGAGAAGAGCGGGGGAGACAGACGGGGTTTGAGATGACGCACCGAGGAACGCGATATCATCAGCCATCATACAGATGGAGGGAGTAAGAAAGAAGACTCCAGACTGATATTGAGGTATAAACTACCTGTGGTGTTGTGTGACGAGCTAATAGGATACTTAGGGTATGACGATAAGTTGCATGAACAATTTGATATGACAGCCAATGCTTCCTCCGTAGTAATGCCCTGATGTCCGCAATCATCTCCGTTCAAGTGCTCTAAACACCGAGAGCCATTGCCGCTGCAACACCACAGACATATACATACGCACCATCGGAGAGGAGACATATGACCTTAGCAGTGAGGTCCCTAAGCCTGTCATACATATTCCAGGGCCCATTTCTTGAGAATACCGTGACGAGCTTGAACTTTCCTTGGTTTTCCCTCTCCCATTTCTGACGAGTCATGCATGGATAAACAGATAATTCTGGGGTATCTCATATCACCACCTTGATGGAATTCAAAGACGCCCTGGCCAGCAATCAGAACAGTCATTGTGTACTTGTGGGCTACACGGTGCGGACCTTGTAGAGGGATAAGCCGAATTGCCGAGAAGATGTAAAAGAAAATCCCTCAAGGCAGTGACTCTTACCAATCACACGGACTTACTGTGTATACAACATCCCGACCTGGTTGATTGGTAGGTACGAGCCTCACGTCAGCCGCGGAGCTCGGCAGTTGTAACCCGGTCGTGACGGGCCGTCGCTGGCTGCAAAGCAATTGACCAGGGTCACACGAGGTAGCACTAGCGGGTTCCTAGCTGATTGCTTAATGTCAGATGCCATATATGACGTTTATTGTCTCGGGGAAAAAGGCCGGAGTGCAGTCCCCGATGACACACACCTCATATGTGGATCCCCCTGACAGTGTCTTGAGTGTGTGTTGATCCCGCTGAGAGATCGACAGTCCGCCTTGACTATCTATGGACACCCGCTGAGATATTTACCACCTGTTTAGTATGCCTCAAGACAAAAGTGCTAATCTTAATAACAATCTATATTAAAGTCTAAGGAGATAGGGTTAAGTTGTAAAGTTTTACTTTAATATAAGCTTTCTTAAATGCTATTATGTATTATTATAGTTAAGACTTATAGCTAAGAGCTTTTACTACTAAATTGTATTTACTATATCTAATAGCTATTAATTTACATTATTAGGTATAATTGCCTCCTCTTCTTTATACTCTATACAGAATGATGGACCCATTAAAACCACAACCGGTAGAAAGCAATTCGAATAGCATCCCCGATGACACCTTAAGTAAATGAGCAAGGGGAAAGTCTTATTACAGCTTGTCAAACTAGGGTGTAACTACCACCTTGGAAGCCGATCTGACAGATTTCATTACGTTGAATATTACACTTCCTATATTTTCTAATCATAATATCCACTTCAGGTAAGTACATGTGGATTTATCATCCGTCGATCAGTACAGGATCGACGGTCAAGGAGGCATCTTTCGGCCGCTTCGATTTCTCAGTGATGTATATCGTACATTCTCACTTTTACAAGGGTGGAACAACCTTAGGATTTGGAAGATAAAAGTCAGCACATTCCCTCCAATTTAATACACTTATTTTCATCACAACTCATCACACTTTCTACTCAGCTTCCTTTTACAATATCAACAATCTACTAAAGTCTTCTTCAATTTCCAAGCACTTCATCATGATGTTCAAAAGCGCCCTTCTTGCCCTTGCCGTCACTGCTGGGTTGTCAGATGCTCTAGGGATCAACTGCCGAGGCAGTGGTCTTTGCAGTGGCAACAAAGGTGCTCTCGGCCAGCTCATTGCCCAGTCAGGGCCATCGACCCCAACAAGACCTTCAGGAATGGCGAACACGTTAGCTGCGTTGACATCAACAATATTGGCAACCACCCAGCCATTTGTGCGTTCTATCAGAACATTGGAGACCGCACCTTTTCGCTTGCCCAGACTCAGACGTTCCTTCAGCAGATTGTCGACCATGGCTGCAAGCTTTGCGGTAGCGTCCCAACGGACCCGGGCAACAACGTTGCTAACGGTCAGCTGACTGTTAACGTCGTCCTCAATCCTACCAGCCGCGACGCACCTCAAAGCCCGGCTGTCTACAAGAAACGCAGCGACATGGCAGTCAACGACAAGCTCCCCACCAAACGCGATACCCCTGAAATCCCTGCAGCCTACGAGAAGCGCGGCGACAATCTCCTTGTCAGACGCCTTGGTATTAACTGCCGTGGTAGCTCTAGTTGTGGAGTTGGCGGTATCGGACATACACCCAACGGAGACCTGAAGGACGTTCGTGATGCTGTTGCTGCTGGTGAGGAGAGCAACTTTGGTAACGGTGAACATATTGCTTGTATTCCCTTTGCCTTTGGAAACCTGTGTGCTTTCTACCAGGGCATTGGCAGCCGAACTTTTACCAAGGAGCAATCTGTCACATTTCTCGACCAGCTTAGACAGCACAGATGTTCCAAGTGCGGTAGTATTCCTGTTGATCCTGGCAACGACGTCAAGAACGGACAGCTTACTGTTAACTATGTCGCATAAGTGGCTATCTGATCATTAAGCCTTACAACAGCTAGTCCTGTTCCGGATTGTTTGACTTCAGACATTCCGCGGTGCCGACAACAGTCAGAATTGAGATCTTGAGATAGAAGGGGAAGGGGGCAGTGGTATAAGTAGATGGGCGGAGAGAATCTTATAGTAAAGCAGCCTACAAGATATTACTTATAGTATCTAAAGATAAATTAACCTCTTTATTATATTATTACTAATTTATTTTACTCCTGTTCTTAAAGTTTAAACTTAACGCTAGAAATAGGCTAAGTATAAAATTACTATATTAACTATTTAGTCCTTTTATATAATATTAAAAGTCTATAGGGTAATTTCATTACTGAAAGCTTAACTATGTCAATGCGGGCAATTTCTTATAAAAGGGCATTTAAGCTATACTGTTATCTTGATACTGTTAGGGCGTTATATATAGTGAAGGAGAGGCTGAGATCGGACTGTAGTAGTTAAAGGGGTTGTAATCTTAGTACAGTGTTGGCGAGTGGACTTGATACGACGAGGGGTAGGATGAAAGAAACACAAAATTGCGAATTGCTCGTCATGAGAGCAACGGTTCTTTAATTGGTTGACGGGACGCTTCACGTGAAACGAGGCAGTTGACTAAGCCATAGGGAATATCCAATCGAATCGCTGTAGATGGCCGACGCCATGCAGCTGCATCGAGCTGGAAACTTCACAGCCTGATTTACAGATGATGACGTGTCAGTCTTCTTGACCAACCCGCGAGTCTCAGAACTGAAAGGTAAACAATAGCTCAGAATGGATGCAAAGTTACGCAGACTCTTTCATGAAATACGACGGCAGCTGGAAATCCCACAAGAGGTGCTAGAGCAAGACTATGTGTCCGTCAATTCTGGCATATTCAGGCCCCAGAAAACGTACCAGAACTATCGTATTGAGCTTGAGCAGCTACACGAATATCTATCCGGTTTGTGCTCCTTGACCCTCTGTGGTGTCCCCTTTTATTGACACTTCAAAGGAGTCATTTCCGGGAAACTGGCGCTATTGTCATGCCCGCTATATGCTATACGGTCATGCCTCTGGGGCGTCCCGGCCTTTTGCGGGGTGTCATCAGCGATCTTGGACCTTGTGTGTGTCAAGCAACAATGTTTGGAATTCCAGGATGTCTGTGGATTGATGGGAGAAGACGTTTATACGGACTATATATGGGAGAGTCAACAGCTCCACGACTGGGCGAGGTCAGATCAGTCATCGTTGTTGATGATTCTGTAGTAAGGTTAGGGTTTTAAAAGAGGCTTCAGCCCCCAGGGCACAAAGGTAAAGGATACCAATAAATACATATAGGTAAAATACTTATTACCCTTACTATCACCTAAGATATTACTTTTAGCTAAAAAGTTAGATATTCTAATAACTAACTCTAAAGGTATATAAATAAGTAGCTGCCTGCTGCTCTTCTATAAGGATAACCAGGTTAAAGCATACAAATTACATATAAGGTAAGATACCTAATAGAAGCAAGTCTATTAACTTAAAATAACACTCTTAAGATAACTTCTACTGTATAACAGCTAATCAGTTAGCAGCCTCAATTGCCCCCTCACTTCTTAACATATTCTACACTATATAATATTATAAACTTACTATTAGAGCTATAGCTAGATATTAGCAGCAAAAATAGCTATAAGAGACTCTATAAGGATATCTAAGAAAGTAATATTAAAGATATTATCCTTATAAGGCTTATCTACTTTATATATAATACTTATATATATAGCTATAATAATTAAAAATACTAAAAGAAGATTCTCTAATATAAACTAAAAGTATTATTAAATAATAAGATAATAATAATTAAGAAAGTAAAAAAAAACTTAGCTTAAAATATATTATATAGTAGATTTATAGGAGAAAATAAACTCTAATTATCTCCCTAATAATAAGTTAAGTAGTAAGTAGTAAAAGAAAAAGTTAAATAGGCTAGTAGCATTAGGTAGAAAGTTTATCTATTAGAGATTTAGTTATAATTAGAGATTAAGTTTTTAATTACATAAAGCTTCTACACTGAATGAGTTATAAAGGTTTTGAACATAAAGGCTGTTGATGATTCAATGCGGCTATGAATCCGTCAATCGCCTTGAAAGATTTGCTGCCGAAGTTTGGGAATATCTTGACAGCAAGAAACCAACAGTTGCCATATTACAGTCTCCGGCTTCAACAAATTTCTTTAATGCATTTGACGAACGAGAGCTACTGCGGCAGATCGCACTCCAGGCTTTACGAAAGGTTTCACCTGATAACCCGATGTGTTTCCTGGCTAGTATAGTTCAACTGTTTGTAGAAGCTTCGACATGCGAAGACTGGTTCTACATACTCCAGAGAATATTTCAGATGTTCCCGAGGTTGATCATGATTTTGACGGTTACTTTTCTAGGGGAACGAGCTGAGAGAACAACGACATGGCCTACTCAACTGGAAGAATTGATAGCAAGAGTACAGGAGAAGTCTTTGGGGTGTTTGAAAGTATTACTCATTGCAACCCATCCATTATGGCCTGAAACAGAAACACCATCGCTGCTTTGTGTAGGTCCAGCGCCCGGAACTGATTCAGATGATGGAATGGGGGACATTGACAGCCCAACGGAGCACCATCTTCCCCTTAGCTTTCCAGTTCAAGACAAAAGCAGACAGGAAATCTTTAAGATGTCGGAAGCACTGCAGCCCGGTATGATAGCAGAACAGCAAGACGAGCATACTTTTACACATGAAGCACCGGAAGCAGGAATTTCGGAGTCTCTTCAACAGGGTTCCTGTCCGGCTCATCCTACTCAAATCGATATAGCGATTCTCTGCGCGTTAACTCTTGAAGCTGATGCTGTTGAGACGCTATTCGATGAGCCATGGACTGGTGGCTACAATCGTTCCAAGGGGGATACAAATACATATACACTTGGTGTTATCGGACGCCATGGCGTCGTATTAGTCCATATGCCCGGTATGGGGACAACCTACTCCGCGAATGTGGCCACATGCTGCAGGTCAACCTTCCCTAGAATTTCACTGGCACTAGTGGTAGGGATTTGCGGAGGTGTCCCGTTTGCTCAGGATGGGACGGAGCTTTTGCTCGGCGACGTTGTCATCAGCGATGGACTAGTTCGCTACGACTTCGCGAGACAATACCCAGATGGCTGCTTGATAAAGAATAGCGTGTCAGAGAGCGCTAAAAAGTTACCGATTGAGATTCTGGGGTATTTGGCCAAGCTCAAAGGTGTTAATGCTCGCAGGAGACTTCGAGAACGAGCGGCTGAGTATCTGGCCGCCTTGAGTAAGGTAATTGACGTTACAAACCCTGGCGTTGAGGAGGACATCCTTTTCGAGTCGACATTAGCCACAGGCACCATCCTCCATCGTCCTGCAACATATGTATTGGCAACTCAGGTGATTTGACTGCCATGGTTTGTGGACAGGCCCGTTCGGCAAGCTGCAAAGACCTAAAGTGCGATGTCGCAAGGTCTATAGCCCGCAAGCGCCAAAGGGAGGTAGCTCTGTATCCCGCAGTTCACTTTGGGAAATTTGGGTCTGGAGATAAGGTTATGAAGTCAGGGGAAGATCGTGACCGTATTGCACGTAGTGAAGGGATTATTGCGTTCGAGATGGAGGGGGCGGGAGCTTGGGATACTCTGCCCTGCGTGATTATTAAAGGTATTTGTGATTACTCTGACAGTCACAAAGATAAGAGGTGGCAAGTATATGCCGCTTCGACAGCCGCGGCCTACGCAAAAGCTTTCTTGGAGGGTTGGCGGCAATAATTTATCCAAAGCGATATCATGCGAGGTTTCATAGGTTTAGATAAATACTCTCTCATCCAATTTCTGTTTTCACATTGAAAAACGTTATATTCTTGATGAAACCCGTTCACTTTAATCATTCTGCTATCGTAGAGTATTCTTGTTTATTTTATCTTTCTTGGTACGAGCGCTGTTATTGTTAGAATCTTGCTTTCATTGGAACATTAAGAGACTTTCCAGTGAATTGCCCAAGCCTTTTGCTCATTTTCGTGCATCTCGGCTGTCTTTGTTGTCCTGGATGTCAATTGAGAAGATCCAAAGATCGACGTTGCTCGAAGAGGTGTGAAAGGAGGAAATGACTCTGATTGTGTTGAGGCAGCAGCATAAGTGCGAAATGAGATCCGGACTTCATCCTTAGAATTTGGTAGATATATGACAACATAGCTATAGTGATGGTTAGCATCAAGATATAATGGCTTAGAATAATGGACACTCACTTTGACGATCCGGCCTGGAATGTCTGGGTGTCTGGGTGTCTGGGTGTCTGGGCCACCAAGAGACTCGAGCCCTTCAGCAGAAGAATCAGGATCGGCAGTAGGACTGTTTACATTTTCAAGTGATAAGTTGGTCCAAGCTTTGATATGCTTTCTCCCAAAGTCGGCCAATATCTTGCATTTCTGATCCTCTGCCCCTTCAGTGTGATCTCGCGATATTGTGTAATAACACCTCTTCAGATTGAAGTTCACTAGACTCATGTCGTTGTTTTGCGCAGGCCGGGCAGTCTGGATAGTCCTTTTGTTATTGGAATCGTTGCAAGGCTCGTCGTAGCAAGGATGTCCGATATTGCGCTTGATGCATCTGGTACACGGTCTCTGAAGATCATAAGCGAGCTGAGATCGTCGACAATACATGCAAGCGTGGATCTGGGTGATTATGTATCCGTGGTGACGATGTGGATTGCTTGAACCGAGGCTCCGCGATTGCAGGACTGGTAGGGCTACCAGCCTGCTTTTAGTCTTTCCTAACACCTCGCGAAGATCCATATTCAAGGGTGATGCGGTCGCCTTGGAAATTCGAAGCTTTCTTTGATTTCACAAGACTAAACAAGTTGGAGAAATGCATTCCTTCAGTCGTGGCATGATGTCCTTTTTCCAGATGAGGCTGGCGCTTACATGTACCTTGCTATTGGGTATCATTGTTGGACACATGACGCTAATGTGCATATTAGGCAGACACTACGGCTGAAAGCACAGCGTGAATCTCACTTTTTCGAGCTAACTTCATCGTTCACCGTTAACCGCAGCTCAGCAAATATCTCTCTCGAGTCTTCTATCAACCCATTCTGCGGTGGCCAAAATCTTGCATTTCATTTGCATTGAGTTATGGATAGCTTCTCAGACACAGTCTTCAGAGTCGAGGACGACGTTTCGCAACCGTTGTCGAAAGATTGCGAAGACACTGAAGATGGTTCCGGTGAGTGAATCTCTCGACCCTTTGGTTGAGATCTCAACTAAATATCACAATCACATAGATAGCCAACAGCTGGTATCCCAATCCCGTCACCGAGCCCCTATGATGATCGACTGGCGTCGGAAGATCTGCAACTTCCTCAAGATGCCCAGTACTTGCACTGACGACGAGATAATCGAGGAGCTCGAAACCAAAGACAAACTCTTGAGAGAATCTGAGTCTCTGAAGCGATTGGCCTTTTCTAATCAAGGACCGCCCAGAGTTCAAATCATCAATCGAATCACTTGTCAAGATACTAATGAGCACGGTCTCTACCTAGATGAGCCTTGGCTTGTCGAAAATGGTCCATATCGATCTCATCTACGTTGCAGCCGATTGGTCGATAACCTGGAACTGTATCTTGAGCGGAACAAGGACATTGTTTGTATTGCTTACCGGGACTATGAGTGCTGTGGCCGGCCGCCGCCAGTCCCGGACCCTGGTCAATTTGAACTTCTTGTCAAGGAAAATGTGGATATCGTCTCGGAAGAACTAAGAGCAGCTTGGGACCAGCTTGTTGTAGCTGTCACCGAGGACTCTGAATCGCCCACCAACATTTCTCGAGAAGCATTCGACTTGGACAGGGTTGGCAAAAAATACTAATTTTTTTAGTATTAGTATTAGTATACTAATACTAATTAGTATTTTTTAGTATTTTTTTTATAAAAAAAAATTAGTATTAGTATTAGTATTAGTTAGTATTTAAAAAGAATTAGTATTTTAGTATTAGTATTTTAGTATTTTAGTATACTAAAAGATAAGATTAGATAAAGATATAGATAAGATAAGATAAAGTAAAAAATTAAAATTAAAATAAAGATATAGATAAGATAAGATAAAGTAAAAAATTAAAATTAAAATAAAGATAAGATAAGGATAAGATAAGGATAAAATAAGAATAAGATAGAATAGGATAAGAAAAAGATAAGATTTAAGAAAATAAAAGAATTTTTATTTGAATATTTATTAAATATATAATAATTAATATTTTTAATAAAATCTTTATTATATATAAAAGTAAATTCTTTTAAAATTATATTAAACATTATATATTAAGTATTAATTAAGTTTATATAAAAGTATTAATAATAAAAGCTTAAAAGCTTATATTTTCTTCTTCTTCTTCCTCTTCTTCTTCTAATATATTATTTTTTAATATTTTTTTTTTTTAAGTTTATATATTAGCCTTAAAAGGTATCTATATATCTTTAAAGTCTATTATAATTTAAATATTACTTACCTCCTAAGTAGTAAAGCTTTATTAAGTTAATATTATTAAGTTAATTACCTTAATTATAGCTTAAACCTAACTGCATTTAAGCTAGCTAGAGAGCCTTACTCTTCAGCTAGGCCAGAGCTTCCTCTTGCAGCCCACTTCAAACATCTCTTAATCCATACCACGCTTCAATCGTCCAACACGCAGTAAGTCATCCAACCCGCCTTCTGATCACAGCCGCTAACAATATCACAGCTATATTATCACAATGCTTAGAAGAAGCCTACAGTTTAATCCTAATAAGCCTGATCCTAGTAAGCCTTATTTAATAAAAGGCTATAATATAATATATAAGATTAATTAAGCTATTATTAATAAAAAAGATTATAATTAATTATATAATAAAGTAATAGAAATTATATATATTTAGAAGGAAATAGATAATACTAGCTATATAAAGCTAATAGCTTTTAGTTATAAGATCCTCTTACTTATATATTACCTTTATAAATAAAACTTTCCTATTAAAAAGGTTTTCCTTATTAAAAAGCTAAAAGAATTAAATAAGCTAAAAGAGAAATTACTTAAAGAGATATATATATACTATAAGAAGCTAGTATTTATTAATACCTTTTATAATAATATATATAATAAATAGTTTAAGGCTATTTAGGACTAAGTCTAGTAAGTATTAAAGAAGATTAAACTATAGCTGCTATAAGAGGGGGATAGTGTACTATAAAATGGATAAGAGAGGGGTAATTGTGGGGTTCTATTAGAAGAAAAATGTATTAAGTTTTATATAGGTTTAGGAGCCTAAGTTAAAGACTATCAGCGTTGGCAGCGATAGAGGGCAGAATTGATTACACTATATAGCACATGACCAGTCTATAATTATAAAGACTAGCTAAATATCAGTGCACTATTAGTATAAATAGGGGATTATTTTTTAATATATTATTATAATTTTCTTCTATTTCTAAATTAGCTTCTAAGTCCTGTAAACTAAGAAAATCCCAGCTTTTTAATAAAAGGATTTTTTTAGCTAAATCCAGTGCTAAGTTATTTCTACTTTTAGTAATAATATTATTACTAATAGAAAAAATACTTTCTATAGCAGCAGAAGTAGCTGGAATAGCTAAATAGCGTTATGCTAATAAAGATAAAATAGGAAAAATCTTATTATTATCTTTCCAATAAGTAAGAGGATTAATCTAATAAACTTAATAAATATTATAATAAAAAAAATAATAAAAAAACTAACCTTAGGATTTTCAGCTTCTAAGCTTAAATACTGATTTATTTCACTTTTTTTAATAGTATTCTGTATATATATACTATTTTCAAAAGTAGTAAACTTATTATTATAAGTTTTTTTTCTTTTAAATCCTTCTAAGTAATTATTTAAATTCTTAGTAGTTAAAGGATTTAATTTTTCTTTATTTTCTTTTTCTAATCTATTTTAAAATTAGTATATATATATATATATATTAAGATTTATAATAACTTACTGTAAATAGTCTTCTTTTAATAAAAAAAGAATATCTTTTTTTATATTATTATAATGATATAAAGGCTAATCTTTAAAAAAAGGATTAACTTTTAACCTAAGATCTAAAATAATACTAATAAAATAAGATTTATATTTCTTAATATCAATATTATTAAATTTCCTAGGAAAGTATTTATTTAGCTTTTTTATATCTTCTTTAATTGCTAAAATTAAAGAGATATAAGGCTGGCCCTAGATTTAAAATTAATAAATAATCTTTTAATAAATAAATAAACTTACTTTTTCTTCTGCAAGAGGGGTATATATATATATAAGATTTTCTAAGCTTTAATATATATAATTTATATATATTAAAGGCTTAGAAGAAGTTATATATAATTTTCCTTGTAATTTCATAGAAGGATGTAAAAAAACTTCAAAAACCTCTTTTAAATAGCTAATTTCCTCTCAATCTGAATCAGAAGGAAAATTATTTTTAAAGTCAGTTAAAGAGGTTTTTTTATTAACCCAAATTAAAGCTTCTGTTGTACAAAGCGTAGATTAGTCACAACGAGCATTCCAGCTTTGATTGAAAGAGCCTTGTTTTCTTCAATTGAAGGTGGCAGTCAGTTTGACCTTATCAAGCTACAGAAATCGCGCAGTGGGTTCAATCTGACCAATCAGAGAGCGTTTTGCTGTTTACAGCTTAATACACCCCCCATTTAACTGCATATTATTTACACAGTTAAATGAGTCCTAAATAGCTTCAATTTTGCTTAATGTGCTTTTACAATAGAAAAGAAATAGATAGATAATAGGAAATTGTAACAGCATTATGTCATTATTACCCTAAGTGCATGCCCTCTTAATCTTATAAATGTAAGCATAATAGGCACAATAAATCATAATAGAGAAGCGCTATATAGCCTTTAGGTCTTCACTTTTTCAGCTATAAAAGCCTTCTTCTTATCCCTTTATAATCTCTTCTTCTTTTTCCTCCTTCAAGCTTTACAATTTTTATCATAGTATATAATTATCTTACTAGCCCCTTGCCTTAAAGCATCTATCCCTTTAATAGTATACTCTTTATCCTGCTTATATGCTAACAATTTAATATAGCCTCCTACTCTTAATAACCCTGCTGTTCATAAAGAACGCAATAATTACCTTTAGGCTACTGTTTTTCATGCTAGTTGCCCTATATGCAACCGCTCTGCTTTACTACTTTGCACCTCTTATTTAAGCACTGTAACTTATACCTACAAGCCCTTTATTAATCTCTCTACTGCGCCTAATACCTGGCCTTCTTGCCTACCTCTTAGTAGGTTATTTTAATCTTACTATAGCTATTCCCCTAGTAGTATGCATTTATATAAGTAACTTAATACTTATTAGGTTATATATAAGTCTAGTGCTTATTCTCCTTCCCTAAAAGGTAAAGCTATTATTATAAGTCTTACTCCTATCTCTTATTTATTATATATACTAATTAGAGGTAATATAGCCTAAGTTTAAACTTAAAGATAATATCTCTAAGCTTAATTATGCTTTAACTAAGGTTAAAAGCTCTGCTAGTGCTATAATACCTTATAATAGTAAGGTTAAGCTTCCTTCTAATAATAACACTATACCTAAGACCCCTTGCCCTGCTAAGAAGAAGAATTCCTCTGCTGCAGTTACTCTAGTAAAAACTCCTAAGATTCCTAAGACCTTATATACTTTAAAGCATAAGCTTAAGTTTCCTAAAGGCAAAGAGTATGCATTTCTATATATATAGTGCTTTAAGGGTGCCTTATTAAGTAAAAGTCTATTATCTTATTATACTATAAAGAATAAGCCTAACTTAAAGTGCTATTATTATTACTCTTATAGTAGTTATAAGGGTTATGCTAGCCTATAAGTGCTTTTATATTTCTTCTTAAGTATATTACTAACTTATTTAATTTCTATTATTTGCTTCCTCTAGCTATTACCCTTTATAATGCAATTGCTAATAGCATTTATTTTATAAGTTATTTATCTTTCTTTATCTATTTGCTTTAAGCTAATTATTTATATAGGAGATTACCTATACTAGGACTTATACTTTAGTTATATTTAAGCTCTTTAAGGCTTACTTTACCCTTTTTACTATCTCTAACTGTTATATTCTTCCTTCTTAGGTCTTTAAGATTTCTTATTTTAGTTTAGGTATACTTACTTCTAATGAGGGGAGCTTTCCTAGTGTAATAGATCCTAAGGCTCTTAATATAATTTACAATAGCTTAGTAAGACTTAATAGCATTATCCCTATTAATAATAATAATAAAGTTAAAGATAAAGATAAAGATATTAGTAATAATACTATTATTTAAGCTTTTTAGAACTGTTTGCTATACTTAGATAGAAGTGTTTTAGCTATAGGAGATACCTTAGGCTCTTTACCCTTATTACTAGCTAGTTAAATAATTAAACTTTGCTTTATTAAGACTTTTAACTATTTAAGCTATATAAGATTAAGTAATGCTTTAAAGTATTTAAATTGCTATTATAATAGAGCTTTAGTTAATCTATCTACTAGCATCTCTGCTATAGGTAAGTAGGTAACCTAAAAGCTCCCTTTACCTTCTTCTTATTATAGCTATATATTCTAGATTTCTATATAGTGCAGTTAAGTATTAATCTTAGTGCTTAGCTTTATAATAAGATGTATTATCTATTGATTATTATAGTAGATAGTATATAGCTTTATTAGGTAAAAGCGCAATTTATTAAGAAAGCGCTATAGACTTATTGCTTTAGCTGCAGTTTGCTTTAATGCAATTAGTTCTACCTCTATTATAGAGGTTAAAACTGTGCTTTAGCGCGTTGCTTTCTACATTATAGCGCTACTAAAGAGGGTAATAAGATATCCTTATAATAATCTCCTTATTTCCTTATTATCTGTAAATAAAGCATTTAATGCTATATAGAGTGCTTAAGTTTTATTATAATTGCCTCTATAGGCAATTGTAAAATTATAAGTAATATAAAGATATTAAAGAGCTTAGTTTATAGACTTGTAGTGCTTTTTACTTAGATTTATAAGGTATTTAGAAAGCTAGGATGCTATAAAAGCAACATCTAGCCTTACTATTACTGCAGTATATAGCAAAGATTTAACCTTTTCTTAATATAACTTAATGTAGGCTAGGGATACTTAGTTCTCTCTCTTAGAAAGCTTAGTAATAGGAATAGGAATAGTAGGGAACTAGTTGCGCTTATTAAGGTTATATTTAACTGTACATTTCTCTAGATATAAGTTATAATAGAGGTAGATTTTCTTATTTAGCCTATCTTTAATAATTCTAATTCTTAAGAACTACTTAGCTTCCCCTTTATCCTGAAGCTTATATATCTCTTTTAGCACTTTAATAATCTTATCTGTAGCTTCTTTCTGCTTATAGTAATACAGGATAAGGATATTATCTATAAAGAATACTACTAGTATATCTTGCATTTTTATGTAAAATAAGCACTTCTTTTCCTTGCTAGGTTTTAGATTAAGGCGTTTTAGAGTGCTTAAGAATTCCTTAAACCATAAGATAGGTAAGTCTCTCAGTCTATATAGTGCTCTTTCTAGCTCTATAAGCTTTCTAGCTTATTTAAAGCCTTATAGGAAGTAGCATGTAACTAGAGGTTTATTTTTATTATATATTGCATTAATAAATGCATTTACTATATCTAGTTAGTAGATTTTAAGATTATACTTAGCTGCTAAAGTAATTATAATATGGAATAAATGCGCTGCAAGAGTTACTATATATATGCTTTAGATTATATTTTCTAGTTGTAGATCTCTATGTATATAGATTTACGCTTTACATTTATCTAAGTTTCCATTCTAGTTAAATTTATATGTAAATACCTATTTTATAGGTATAGGCTTAGTCTATATATCTTACTATAATATTACTATTTAAGTCTTAAAGTCTATAAGCTTCTTTACTTTAGTATGTACTGCTGCAAGGAATAGCTCTTTAAATGCATAAGTCTCTAGCTCTTTTTATATCTTTAGAGGTAGAAGGAGTACATTCTAGTAAATCTTTATAGGCTTTAAGGTCTTATATATCTGCTTAGGCTTTAGAGGATTAAGCTTTAGGTTTAACTTTATTATACTCCTTCTATTAGCTTTCTTAGCCTTTTTAATTGCACTAAGGAAAGTAGTAAAAGCTGTAAGAACGCTTCTGGGATATAGTAGCTTTTCTTTATAGTAATTAGTTAAGAAGAAAGCTGCTTTATTATCCTATCTGCGCCCTTACATCTTTATTTGTGTTTTTAGGTCTTATTTTATGCTCTTTCTTTCTTGCTTAATATCTTGTTATTAAGCACTGCATCTTAATAGTTCTCCTATAGGTTATCTTTTCCCCTTAGGGCATCCTTGGCCCCTTTTTAGTTATGCTTTATGATTTGCTGCAAGCTCTAGCTATATTGTTGCCTGCATCTCTGCATCTAGTAGAGCGTTAGTTTATGTTTTAACTGGTATTATAGAGTGTATCTAATATCCTAGTAGAGCTAAGGTTCTTATTTCAGTCTAATCTAGTATTTTAGAGCATTTAGGAGTTACTTCTATTAGTTTATTTAATATATACTTACTATCTAATAGCGCTTTCTTTACTTCCTAAAGGTATTATATTTATACTCTTTGACTTTCTATTAAGCTTCTAGGGATATTTCTAGTAGTACTTTATTATTCTTAAGGTATAATACTCTCTTCTAGTAAGCTTTTATTTATACTAGTAGAGCTTTAAAGCTCTTAGTTTACTGCATTATCCTTTACTTTAAGAGGGGTTTCTCCTCCCTATATTATTATATTAGGGCTTAAAGGAGTTTAAGCTGTACTGCTACCTTCTAGGTATATATCTAGTTCTAGGGTTGCTTCTAGCGTTCTAAGTCTAGTTAGTTAAAGTCTAGTTAGATCTCCTACTGCGCTTTAAGTATCCTTTACGCTTTCTGATTTTTGTAGGATGCTTATAGGCATAGTATTTACCCCTAAGCTTAACCTAACTAGTTATTTAACTAGTATATCTGCTTAAAGAGCTCTTTCTATCTTAGTCTTATCTAGATAAGACTAATCTTTATAGACTACCTAGTTATTAAGCTTAATAATAAGCTCTTTTAATTAAAGCTTAGTGCATTTATTATAGAAGATAGATTTATTAAACTATACATTTTGCATTATTATTACTCTCTTAAGATAAGGGATCTAGATATAATATATATTACTTGCAATATATCCTACTAAGTATCTAATATGTACCTTTAGCTTAATCTTTATATTCCTCTTTTCTTTTCCTCCTTCCCTCTCCCTTTTTAGGAGGTATATGCAGTAACTATATGCAAGCAGTAAACTTATGCTTAGTTTAAGATCTGCATTTTCTTATTTTATTTATAATAGTATGTAGTATTTAAACTATTCTTTAAGTACTTTAATTAGTAATTTCTATCTAAGTCTGCGCAATAGGCTAATGTTAAGCAGATAGGATGCTATTTTAGTGCTTTTAGGCTAAAGCTCCCCTAGCAGGTTAGCCCTATAAAGCATTAAAATAGATTTTATAGTAATTTGCTTGCTGCTTTATTTAGTAGCTTTATTTGCTTTATAAGTATCTAGTAGTATAAGCTCTAGCTTAATGCCTTAAAAATTCACCTAGTATTAGAATTAAGTTAACCCCTTAACTGCAATTACAGTATACTTATTATCTTAGTAGATTATATAAATTACTACTTTAAATTAATATTATACCTAGCATTTAAAGTAAAATAAAGTATTAAATACTATATTATACTGCTTTATATATAAAGCTTAAGTAAATATCTATTTACTATATTTATCCTTAATAACTAGTAGCTATCTTAATCTATTATAGCCTTTTATATAATCTTAAAGATCCTAATATATATGCTAAAAGGGTCTTAAAGCACTCCTTTCTAACTTTCTTCTTAAGATAACCTAAGTAGCATGCATTCTAGTATAGATCTTGCACTTAATTCTTAGGATTCTTTTAATCTTAATATTCTGTGCATGCAGTATAGCCTTCTTAAGTGTATCCTTTAATAAATATCTAAGTCTTAGATGCTATATTATTGCTATATCTTCTCTTAGGTTAGGTTAATCTTGCGAAGATCTCTAAGGGAGCGTTCTTCTCTTGCTAGGAATGCTTATTATAATCCCTGCTTAGCTTATTAGTATTACATTATATAGTAGTATTAATAGAGCTTTAAGATAGATATTAAGCTGCTTATATTTAAGGAAAATTAGGTTATTAATAAGCTAAAGCTTATAGATAATAACATTCTTATCTGCTAATTTATAGTATATAGTATAGTCTTCTTTATATATCTAAAGTCTTAAATTGCATATATAGGTAAAAGAGATAATATTAATATAGAATCCTTTAACTATGTAGATATTACTAATTATTAGGTCTCTTCTATTAAGTATTCCCTTAAAAGTGTACTTTCCTTTTCTAATAATCTTATTAGAGGTTATACTAGATTCTATAATCTAATCTATAGCTTTAAAAGTTCTTAGGTTAAGGTAAGCTTTATTATTAACTAAATGCATAGATGCTTCTAAATCCTAGATTATACTTTCTAAGAGTAGGTAGGCAAAGGCCCTAAAGGCTAAGAAGATATATAGTAGTTCTTCCTTATACTATACATTTAGGTCTAGGAAAGCGTTAGCATAGAAGTTATTAAGAACTTTAAGTGTTATATTAGCTTAGAAACTGCTTAGGATATTACTATTATTATCTTTAGTGCTTTAATTATTGCTATTAAGCTTAATGCCTTTCTTTACTAGTTACTCTCTAAGTTCCTTTTACTTTAGCTTTATAACCTCTTTACAGATAGTCATATAGTGCTCTTTACCTAAATAGCTTTTCTGCTTTAGGTATCTTTTACTAGAAAGCATATATATTACTAACCTACACTTTATAGGCTTCTACCTATACTTTAGGAAATTTTCTTAAGTTTAGTATAAGCAGTTATAGACTTTACTTATATTAGTAGATTATACATTCTAGGCAGTAAATATAATGCCTTTCTTCTTAAATAGGTTATTTCTTGCAATTACTTAGAACTTATCTACTACTTTAAGAAGCTCTGCTTAGGTTGCCTTCTTATTGCATTCTAGCTATCAGGAGACCTTGCTTGCTTTAATATTAGGGTTTTACCTTTTAATCTCTGCAATAAGCTTAGATTAGGTTAGAAGCCCTCTAGATATATCAATTGTATGCTTATTAAGCTTGTTTTAAGCCTATAATAGTTTAAAACAGTCTCTAACTGCTTAAAGGAAATCTATTATAGCTACATCTCCCTTAATCTCATTTAAATTATAAGTAATAGCCTATTTATAAAAGCTATTCTAGCGCTTATACTATACTATAGGCTTTATGCTTATATATTTTACTTATCTAAGTACTAGGTAGTACTCCCTTTAAAGTGCACTAAGGACTTATATATTACTTAAGGCATATTACTTCTTAATACCCTAAATAAGCTTTCTTAGAGGTGCATATTTATTTTTATATTCTAAGTTAACTTCTTACTAGATGCAATTAAAGGTAAGACCTTTTACTATCTTATTAATCTACTCTCTTAAAGCTTTTTCTTTAGCAAGATGCTCTTTATAGATATAAATATTATAGTTATATAAGGTATTTGCAATATTATAGAACTGTAATTATATTAATATTAACTCTTAACTAAGCACTAGGTTATTATTAATATGCTTAGTCTTATATTCTTCTTAGATGCATTTAACTAGGTAAATAAGATAGTTATTATCACTTTCTGCAACACTTAGGTTAATGTGTTTCTAGATCCTAAGCGATATAGCATACACTTAGAGCTCTATTAGCTATTTAACCTAGTTTTTAGTACTCTATAGGCATATAATGTATACATTAAGCCCTCTAAGAGCATTAAGTTTAGTTACTTATAATATTATAGCATTTAGTCTTATATATAAATATTAGTAATACATTAGATCTTAGTATAGTATGCTTATTTAAAGGGTTAAGGGATTTTCATGCAGTGAAGTTATATGTAAGGGTTTTAGGGTTTGCATTTTAAAGATTTAAAGAATTAGAATTTAGAAAGAATTAAGGAATTGCTAAAATGCTATTAGTTATGCAGTAGAAGTTACTAGGAATTGCTTCCTATTTAGGCTTATAACTGTTGTATAAAGCGTAGATTAGTTACAATAAGCATTCTAGCTTTGATTGAAAGAGCCTTGTTTTCTTCAATTGAAGGTAGCAGTTAGTTTGACCTTATTAAGCTACAGAAATCGCGCAGTAGGTTCAATCTGACCAATCAGAGAGCGTTTTGCTGTTTACAGCTCAACAGCTTCTTTTAGCTCTAAAAAGCTATTTAGCATATAATAAGTTGAGTTCCAGCGTATAGAGTTATCTAATTAAATATTAATATATTTAAAAAAAAATATATAAAAAAATACTTACTTAAAGGAATAGAAGTTTTTTTAGTTAAAAGCTCTTCTATTTTTTTAAGTCTAGAAATCCCTTCTAATAGACTTTGTTTTATAGCTTAAGATCTTTTAATTAAAGTAATTATTTTTCTTACTTTAATTAATAAATCTAAATAAATAAAAAGTTAATAAGTTAAATATATTTAAAATAAATATAAATTTACTTACTATTTGAGTTTATAAAACTCTCTTTATAATTCCTATTAAAGGATATAAAAGGATTTTCTATATATTTAAATAGGTTTTCTTCTAAATTAGAAGTATAAATATAATCTTTTAATATATCTTATACTGCTAAATTAATATTATAAGCAGCACAGCGGATATCTATAAAAGGATTAAAATCTATATCTTTTTCTAATTCCTTTAATAAAAGCCTTAAAAAGGTTTTATTATTAGAGCCATTATCTCTAGTAATACTATAAAATATTAGTAAAAGTATAGTTTTTTTTATTTAAAAATACTTACTTAAAAATAGTATTTATATTTAAAAAGGGATATCTTTCTAAAGCTTTACAAAATATATAATAAATATAATCCCTACTATAAGGCTCTATTGAGTGCTTAAAAGCTAGATTTTAAAGTTAGTTATTTTTATATAAATATAAATATATATATAAATATAAATAAACTTACCTATAAGCTTATAATTTAAAGTAAAATTAGAAGAAAGCTAAATAAGAATAATACCTAAATAAGCATCATTTTTATTAGAAGTCTATATATCTAAAGTTAAGGAAAAATTTCCTAAATTAGATATATATTCTTCTATTTGCTTATTTAAAGAATTAAGACTTTTTAAATAGGCTTTTAATAATAAGTCTTTAATATTTTTCCTATTAATAATAAGAGCATCTCTAAAATATATATTAGTATTAATATTTTTTATTCTTAATATATAACTTACTTATTATAATATAATAAAAGATCTTTAAAGGCTAGAGAGCTTATAATATTAAAAGAAATATTATTTTCTAATAAGAAATATAATACTTTATTTAAAGCTTCTTCTATATTAAAGCTAGATTGCTTTAAAATACTTAAAGTATTAGATTTACCTACAGTAAAAGGTATAATTAATTCAGGGTTAAAGTTAACTCTTTCTATAAAGTATTAGTATTTATTAAAAAGTCAAAATGTCTCTGCAGCAATATGTAAGGTATAGCTAATAGGATCTCATATAATAAGATAATATAATATAATGCTTATTTTTAGTATATTATAATATAAGGTATTATATACTATACTAAAAAATATAATAACCTTAAAATTAAATCTTAAGGTTATATAGCACTACTGCCTTTAACCTTAAAATCTAACTAAATAAGTAGCCTTAATCTATAAGCATAAAAAAGATATTTCCCCTAGCTTTAGCAGGCTAAATGCCTTCTCTATTGTTATCCTATCAAGGCAATTACCACCAAGGCTCCAACCCAAACAGACTATCTCAAAACAGGCCAAGAACCCCAAAATCCATTACAAGATGCGCCGCTGCGAAAGAGAAAATATAAAGAAAAATATAAAAGACTTTTATATATAATAATAAAGCTTTTAAAAAATAAACTTTAATAAAATTTTAAAAGTAAAAAAAAAAGTAAAAGGAAGTCTTTATATAAAGATTTAAGGCATAAAGCTTTAAATTATTTAATTTTATTTTTAAATTAAAGTTTTTTAAATCTAAATATAAGTTTTAAATTTATATGTAAAAGATATTTTCAAGTATAAGCTATTTTAAATTTTTTTTTTTTTATAGCCTTAACCCAGTAATAACCAATAAATGGGACCTAGATATTCTAATAATAGCTATAAAAGTATTAACTATAAAGTCTCTAGCTAGACTAAAATCTTAATAAACTTAATTAATAAGGTTACCTTTAGGCTGTAGCATCTTAAGTAACTTTAATCATAATAAATATATTACCTAACCAGCTAAAGAGCTATAAAAAGCTTAACTAATAAGGTCTACAACTCCCCTACGACTTTAACCTTTCCTAATCTATCCTTAAAGTCATCTCAATAAATCATCAAGAAACCAACTAAGCCTCCATCAGATGCAAGTTCTCTACCCTAATATAAGATTAATAATACTAACCTTAATTATAGTTAAGATATTAAACTTACTTAATGTATAACTAGTAGAGGTTAATTAATAATACTTATAGCTTATCCTTACTAGCTATTATAATAACTAACTAATTAATAGTAATAATATTACTTTCCTTTAGATTAATTTAACCTTTAGGGCTAAATTTAAGATATAAAGGGAAGCTAGGCAGGTATTAGCTATTAGCTATAGTTAGTAGATAGATAACTAGTTACTTTAGCTAGTTATCTTTAAGTATAAGCTCCTCTGCTACTTAACTAGGAGCTCCTGCTATATAAAGTAGCTTAATAGGGAGGTATAGCAGCTAAATGCTCTAGGTATAAAGGACCTATATCCTTATAAGTTAAGGAATAAATATAACTTCTAGATCTAAAGTATTACTATACTTATAGAATATATCTATAATAATCTATAAGTAAGCTTCTATTATAGGTAGTATTTAGAGTTTATATATAATAGAATTGCCTAGAAAATTCTATAAAGTTAATTATATAAGATAAAAAAAATTCTATATATAAGAAAGAGTTTATAACTAAAAGTTAAAGAGTCCTTTAGTAGGTAAAATAAAGCTATAGTTAATTAAATAGAATTCGCCTAACTAAGCATATTCGCCCTGTAAAATAATAACTGATGCTAAGGCAATAAACAGTAGTATTAACAGTAATTCAACAAAGGCTATTTTAAATTTTAAGTTTTTAAATAAATTATATATATATATATATATTTAATTATAGTTATATCTAGTTAAAATCTATTTTATTATCTATAATAATAGTCTCTGAAGAGTTAGAAGCTGTTTCTTTAAATTCAGGCCTATAATAATATTAGTTTTTTTTTATTATATATATATATATATATATACTTACATAACTGTAGGCTCTGGTGAGACTGAAGAGTCTGGAAAGAAAGGAAAGCTTCTTTTAGCTTTTAAATTCCTATAAATATTAATATAAAATTAAAAAAAAAGATTTTTAAAAAAAACTTACTTTAATCTAGAAGTATGCCTTTTATTTTCAGGATAATAATCTTCTTTTTAAGGTACCTTATTAACATTATCTTAAAAAAGAGATATAAAAGAAATAAGAGGTAAAGATTCTTCTAAAAGAAGCTTATTTTTAAAAAAGAAAATATAAATAATAGAAGAAAAATATTCTAAGGATTTCTAGCTATAATTAGGCTTAAATAAGCTACTTTTTCTAGAATATCCTTAAATATAATAAGATAAATAGATAGAAAACTTAAAATCTTCTTCTATATCTCTTTAGATTCTTTCTCTAAAATCCTAATTAACCCTAAGAGGTTTATAACCTCCTAACCCTTTTATAATCTTAAAAAGAAGATTTTTAAGGTTACTAGGATATTTTTTTTTTATAGCCTTAACCCAGTAACGACTAATAAATGAGACCCAGGTATTCCAATAACAGCTACAAAAGTATCAACTATAAAGTCTCTGGCTAGACTGAAATCTTAATAAACTTAATCAATAAGGTTACCTTTAGGCTGCAGCATCTTAAGCAACTCTAATTATAATAAATACATTACCTAACCAGTTAAAGAGCTATAAAAAGCTTAACTAACAGGATCTATAACTCCTCTACAACTTTAGCCTTTTCTAATCTATCTATCCCTTAAAGTCATCTTAATAATTACAAAATCATTAAGAAACCAGCTAAGCCTAGGTTATCTGCAAGTTCTTTACCCTAATTATATTAGATTAATAAGGCTAACCTTAATTACAGTTAAGATATTAAACCTAAGCAACTAGCAGCTAGTAACTGCTATCTATTAATAGTATATATAACCCTCCCCTGCTTACTATAGGCGCTGCCAAAGGGTCTATAATAGAGACATCATAGCCCTTTAGCAGCAGGCAACCTACAGGGCAATACAAGAGGAAGCTATACAGGTAAAAGCAATTAGCTACAATAGTCAGACAGATAACCAGCTGCTTAGCCTAGCCATCTTCAAGTGCAATGTCCTCTGCTACTTGCCTAAGAACTCTCACTACAGCAGGTAGCTTCAAGGAGAGATATAACGCTTAATAGATGCTCAGTCTACAGGCAGAGCTAAACGGTACCTCTGCAAATTAAGGAATACCCCTCAGCTTAAACACTAGATCGCAAGTATCATTACACTCGCAATAATAGTCTCTACTAACCTGTAGCTAGGAGACTATTATAAGCAGCGTTTAGAGTTTATGCATAATAGAATTGCCTAGAAAATTCTATAAAGTTAATTGTATAGGATAAAAAAAATTCTATGCATAAGAAAGAGTTTATAACTGAAAGTTAAAGAGTCCTTTAGCAGGCAAAATGAGGCTGTAGTTAATTAAATAGAATTTACCTGACTAAGCATATTTGCCCTGTGAAATGATGACTAATGCCGAGGCAATAAACAGTAGTATTAACAGTGAGGTTACTAGGATATAATAGTAATAGAAATATTACTAGAATTATCTAGAAGGAAGATAGTAGAAAAAAGAATAGTAGTAATCTTAAGAGGAGCTATTATAGTTATAAGAGGTAAGATAAATAAAAGATATTATAATATCTAAATAAAGTAAAAAAGAAAGTATATTTTAGTATATAGTTTATTATAATTAGTTAAGGTTTACATTTAAAGAAAAGTAAGAAATTAAGGTTAGAACTAAATCTTTATAGAGAAATTATTAAGCTAATAGAGCAGTTATAATAATAAAAAAACTATTACAATATAGAGCAATTTTTAGGCTATAAAATGATATTAAATATAGAGATATTAAATGTGGTTTTACTGAGCTAGAGACTGCCGCGATTTAGGGGAAAAAGAATTTTTAAGATTTAGTTTTACTTTCTAGTTAACTTATTTAATAAAACATTTCTAGCTATAAAAAGTATATTATTAAATTTAGAAATATTTACTAATTACAGTAATATTATTCTTTTTTTTATTTTCTTAAGTAGATTTTTTAAAAATACTCTTAAACTATTATATAAATCTAGTAAAATTATAGTAAGTTAAACTAAAGCTTAAATTGCATAAACTATAAAATATAGATTATAGTTTTCTAGTATTAAATTTAAGTAAGCTAATTAGAGTAAGTTTTAGTATTTTACTAATTTAAAGCTATTTCTAAATTTAAAACACTCTATAACTTAATAATATCTTTCTTAATATTTATACTAAGAATTTCTCTTTACTATAGTAAAAAAGAGAAAGAAAAAATGCAGTTTAATAAGATTTTTTTTTTTTAAAAAATTATTTACTAAAAGATAATATTTATCTTTTAAATTTCCTTTTTTCTTTTTTTTTTTCTTTTTTTTTTAAATTTAAAAACTTAATTATAAGTTTTAGTATAAGGTAAAGATAAAATAAAGATAAGATAAAGATAAGATAAAGATAAAATAAAGATAAGATAAAGATAAGATAAAGATAAGATAAAGATAAGATAAAAAAAAAATTTAAAGATTATTATTTTTAAAATTTTATTTTAAAATTTAAATTCTATTTTAGATAAGATAAGATAAGATAAAATAAAATAAAATATTCCATAAATAATATTCTATAAATAAATTTAGTATTAGTATACTAGTTATACTAATAGTTTAGTATTAGTTTAGTATTTAATATTTATTTTAGTATTAATATAGTATTTTTTTTTAATTTTTTTTTAGTATTAGTATTAGTTAGTATTAAAAGAAGGATTAGTATACTAATACTAAGCTAGTATTAGTATTAGTATACTAAATGCCAACCCTGGACTTGGAGGACGAAAATGGCCGTGCACAGGAAACTCAGCATCCATATCTTTGGTGGTTTCAGCATCGCAACAGAATCGAGAGGGCAAAGTCCTACCTTAGTCAGGAGTCCAAAAACCAGGTAGAAGCTTTCCAACACTATTTGAGGCTTTATCTTGGTGATGAATGGGCCAAAGTCGATTCCCTGATCCGCGAAGGCAAGATTACAGCCAAGTACTTATCCTACCTTTTTGTAAGTACTAGTTTCTACCCTCCATGCAGGCCTCAAAAGTCTTACTTAACGCAGGCTCCTGGGCAAATCATCATCTAAAAACTTAAGGGGTCATCTGCGGCTCAGTGGCAAGCATATACTGCAACCAGTTGGCTTGCTATAGGTGGTAGTCTAACGACCAAAAGTGATTTCCAGGCATTAATCCAAGTTAGCTACTGGGATTTCGATGGCAACTTCCAACGATTCAATTTGACTCTCAATCTTTTAGGTCTGCCCTCCTTAACAGAGGAGTTCCCTATCAACGCGATGATGGTCTTCCCGATGAAGTACGTCGATGATAGCACTGTTTGCAACCTGAGACGGCGTGGCCAGATGTTTTGGAAATGCCGCCATCGCAAATATGTTTGCGTTCGGGGTGCTCCTGAAGACCATCTCTATGGTGCAGTTAGTTGATATGACACCCGATGATCTCGAGGAATGGTCACTAACAAGCGCATAGAATTCTGGTTCTCGATTTATGATTGACAGAGCAACTTTCAGACAGATGCATCCCCCTTCGAGCGGCCAACAAGCACCTGCCCGATACTGGGATGACCTCGGACCTAAGATCATGGCCCAGGACGAGCCATTGCCTGACTTGGGAGATGGATTTTATATGTGCCTCCCTACCTCTCTATATGGATTTAACATGCAAAAGAAGGACGGGGGTAATGTTTAAGTTGACTGACGCAATGTGAAAATATCCTGACATTCTCTTAGTTAAGTTGGAAGTTGATCTACTTCAAGATGTAACTTGGAATGAAGAGGCTTTTGATCTACTAGTCATGGAACGCCAGACGAAGGAGCTAGTGGAAGCTGTGGTGACAAACCACTTAGATGAGGATATGGATACAGATGTTATCCATGGGAAAGGGAATGGGCTCTTTATACTGCTTCATGGGTAGGTGACTACGTAGCGATGCAGAGGATCCTTGGAAGCTAATTGCACATCTAGTGGCCCTGGAACCGGGAAGACTCTCACTGCGGAAAGGTAAACGCTATATGCCTGGTGTTTCTCTTTGGTGCCCATGCTAATACAGATTTAGCGTCGCGGAGATTGCTAAAAAGCCTCTATACAGAGTCACCTGCGGCGACGTTGGTACTAAAGCTGAAGAAGTAGAACGTGTATGGACAACTTAGATCAACAAGCTAGTCACGTACGCTGACTCTTTTAGTACCTCGAAGTCGTCTCACTTCTTGGAAAAACATGGGGTTGCGGTGAGTAGCCAGTTCCTTATGCCCATGCTTTACTTACGTCTTTTTAGTTATGCTTCTGGATGAAGCCGACGTGTTCCTAGAACAGTGGAAGCTCGATAGTCTTGAACGAAATGCCTTGGTCTCAGGTAAGAGAGCGTAATTCATATACTTGACGGACTTCTTGCTGATATGCTCTTTAGTGTTTCTTAGAGCACTAGAGTACTACGACGGTGTGTAGTCCACTCCATAGCTTTCAACTTCTCAGACTAATTTTACAACAGGAATTATGATCCTTACTAGTAATAGGGTTGGCATATTTGACAAAGCATTCAAATCGCGGATTCAGCTCAGCCTTCGTTATAATGATTTGGAGGAAGGCCAACGGCGCCAGATCTGGCTGAACTTCATCAACCGGCTTGAGAAGCTTGAGGCCCAGCGCATAACACAGACTAGTAAACCATCCCTCACTAATATGCTGGGTACCCCTCTGTAGTAAGGTTGGGGTTTAAAAGAGGCTTTAGCCCCTAGGGTATAAAGGTAAAAGATACTAATAAATATATATAGGTAAAATACTTATTACTTTTACTATTACCTAGAATATTACTTTTAGCTAAAAAGTTAAATATTTTAATAATTAACTTTAAAAATATATAAATAAGTAATTATTTATTACTTTTTTATAAAAATAATCTAGCTTAAAGTATATAAAATATATATAAAGTAAAATACTTAATAAAAATAATAGCTATAAGAGTCTTTATAATAATATTTTAAAAGGCTATATTAAGGATAAAGTCTTTATAAATTTTATTTACTTTACTTTTAATATATATATTTATAGCATTAACTTAAATAAGTATTAAAAAGATATTACTTATTATTAAAAAATAGTATTATAAAATAATAAAAATAATATAATATAATTAGTAAAAGTAAACTAGACTTAAGTATATAATATAATAGACTTATAAGTAAAAATAAATTAATAATATCTTTAATAATAAGTTAAATAATAAGTAATAAAAGAAAAAGTTAAATAGGCTAGTAGTATTAGGTAGAAAGTTTATTAAAGATTTAGTTATAATTAGAGATTAAGTTTTTAATTAAATAAAGCTTTACTAAATAAGTTATAAAGGTTTTAAATATAAAGGGGGTACCCCTTAAACTGCTTTAAGACTCGGTGTAGACATTAGGAGTATGCGAGATCGGCTTGATGATCTCGCGGAAGCTCCCCTCAACGGCCGCGAGATTCGGAATATGATCTCAACCGCACGGCAGCTTGCTGTCTTTCGTAAGGAGAAACTTAGCTATCAGCATCTTGAATCAGTCATGGCTGAAGCGAAGAAGTTTGGAGAGTACATCAAGCGCCTTCATAAAGGATACACGTCGGACCAGATTAAGAGAGGTTAGAAGGAACGATAATTTTATAGATATCTTCTCATGTACCAGGATTTCGTTGCTTTCAAGTAGAGCAAACTTGGGAATAGTCCCTTCACAAGAATCTTATCAGTTGAGTCAATTACTATTAGCTTATTAACATTAAGATTCTACCTGTATCGCGTAGATATGTACTTGGACATATATATATACTAGGTATTGAATTGGAAAGAGTGTTATTTTAAGTTAATAGACTCCACAGCTGATGGCTCACATCACGCGCCTCACACACGTATTGGGGGGCTTGTGGCGTAACTGGTTAGGCGTTACTGGCCCGACCTAATAGCTGACTAGGCAGCTCAAGGTAGTGGGTTCAAATCCCGCAGCCCCCAACCCTAAAAAAATCTAAAACCGGGGTCTAACTACTAAAAAATCACCCTAGCTCCAACCAAGCCAACTTAGTAATATTAGTAAATTAAATGTAGAATACCAGCCAGCTAATAAGAAGGCTAGAAAAAGTGAGTTTAACTAAGAGATTATATTATTATTAGACCTGGTTTAGCATATAATAAAGGAGGGGTTATTGCCTAAAGGTTTTCCCCTTACCGGCTTAAAAGTCAGGCTAAGCATGCATTTTCCTAAGGCTAGGAAAATTCTGTCTAGCGCACTGCTATCCTTCGGTTTGTCCTTAACCTCACTCTTGGGCATATCTTTCGGTTCTCCTTTCAGGGCATCTTTAGGTTTTTCAGGTAACATCAGGCTCTAGATTACCCTAAAAGTTGCCAACTCGCTCTAACTGGAAGCAAGCTTTATCTGGGGGGCATGTCCTGAGGTGTATCGATCCAGCATTCTTGTTACTTGCAGGCGCGCAGTTTACAATATATGTTAATTTACTAGTGCAAATTCCACTGACCTATTAGAGACCTATACTAGTAGCAGTGCTTATATGCATATAAACAGATTGGGTTAATGCAGATTTTTTAATAAGATTTAAGCCTAGGTTTTAATATAATTAGATAATCTGTCTTAAATAGTAAGATATCTAAAGCTATTAAATTACCTAAACTATTCTAATTATTTAACTAGTAGATTTTAATTAGCTGGCTCTATAAGCTGTTAACGCTAAGTGTTCTGATAATGTTACCCTCCTCTGTTAGAAGGGCGGATATAACAGCTTCTGTAGCATTGGCAAGGAGTGCCTTTAGATTTATCTTTTTAGTTAATGCTTAAAATAGGCTTTAGGATAGTTTATTATAGACTAAAGCATGTTAAGTAAAGGTTATTAAAAGACAAGAAGAAGTTAGTTGCTATTTTAGCTACTTATAGAGAGTATAGAAAGTTATAATTATTTAGTTTAATGTATCTTCTTTTGTTCTCTCTATTATCTTATTAATATCTAATAAGATAGAGCTTAAAGTAAGAGAAGCCTTAGCTCGGCTTAGGTACGGTAGTATTAGTTTTACCTACCTTTCTCCCACAGCTAGAAATTGCTTATACACGTTCAACGTTGGCCGACGTGTGTTAATTCTGGATTGGTCGGAAGCCTAAGGCATGTTATCCAGCCTGCATGGCTCAAACAAAACTCAAACCTTTTGGTTTACAATAACTGAAATGGAACAGAAAAGGCTGCATACAACATAATACCTTTCTAAACCATTTCCTGAAGTCCATCAATATTGATCTTGATTATCCATGTCATAACTCGCTCTCGTTACCCTGGTCTCTACTCGGAACCAGTATCCTCTATCCAATCCAGTTAGCTTCTATGACCCATGCTGGAATGGCCTTGAAACTCAAGGCCAAAATAACCTTCTCTTAGCCGCAATTACAACTGGAATAATTCATCTCCAACGTTCATACAAGCCCCGACTATGTGTCCTGAAGATGCGCCTACAGAACCCTAATGATTCCCCCAGTCTTATTACTGTACTTCTCTCGACTCCTTTATGACTTTCTACCTAGCATCATGAGAGTTAACAGCACTTTTCTTTTTAATGCCATTCAAACTCGCGCCTCAATGTGTTCTCTTTGCTCTTCTCTTTTTATATATTCCTAGCGTTACCACGGGAATTTTCAAATTCTATTAAAATTTTTCTCTAACATAAATATTATTGCATTTGCGTGTTCTACCTTCTTCCTGGTTCTGTCGGGATATAGATATGTGTCTTCATCACATTATCCAAGTCCTTGTTCCGCGTTGGTTATAGTGTCCTTTCACTCTTAGTGTTTCAGTTTCTACGCTTGTTTTAAACTTGACAGAAGGGCCTAGTTTGCTTCTATTCAAGACTTGTACAGGCTGTCTCTAAACAATTACTTGGTGCTCTGTGCAGGGAAAGGACAGATTGGATTTATCAATTACTGGAGTTGTCTAAGGCGACCCGCTCTTATTTCTCTTATTTCTTATTTTTGAGCTTTACTTGTGTTGCACTGTTTCAATTATAAGTTCTGTGCTCCAAGCCATGCAGGGGTTGTTTATGCCAGTCGGTCCGGGACGTACCCCATATATACAGTGGGATGCAAAAAGTATTCGCAGGTATGCAGCTAGGCTATAGCTTCTCTAGTTACTAGCTTGGCTTAACTTGAGTACTTAATACTAGGTTGTTCAGCTGATATTGGCGTAATATAAGGTATTGAGGACCTGACAAACTACCACTGGCTAGCTTCTGAACATCAAGCCTATCTGCACACCTGCGAATACTTTTTGCGGCAGGTTTGGAGATAAAATATAGCTTCGTATTTAAACTTTCATAGCTCAGGTCAAGGCGTGTACGCATCAGAAGACTATTTATGATATTGCAGGGGTTACTTGACTGAGTATGTATGCATGCGAACAAAAAAGACCAAGCCTTCGGAACCCAGACATGTTGATTGGGTGGCATCGATACGAGGTCAGCACTATACCGGCAGGGTGCGGCGTTGCCCCCACATAGAATTTGTTATGCGGCAAGTATCAAGTCTAACGCTAAATATGAGGAGGGATTTCTCCTAACGTAAGTCGCAGTTAGATCGCGGGTACTCATACCCGCACAGCCGGCTGTGCGATTAGTGTCACGTGCTTATTGCATAGCCGGCTGTGTAGATAAGGCTAAATATCTAACTGTAGATTAAATGCATAGCTGCTATTTAATAATAATACCATTTATAATTAAAATAGCTATTTAGTAGTATTTTTTATCTTTATAACTACTTCTTACTTTATATTTTATACTATTAATATACTATCTAGCCTCTATTTACTATAAATAATATAAAAGTAATATAACCTTCTAACTTATAAGATTATATAAAAACAGTTATTTATTTATAATATTAAAAATAAGAAAAAAGCTTATTATAATTAGAGAGATTACTAATACTAAAATATAAAAGCTATCTTTACTATAACTATAATATAATAAACTTAATAATATATAACCTCTTCTTTTTAATTTAAATTAATAAAAGAAAATATTATATATAAGATATTTATTATTTTCCTTTAGTAATACTATAGAAATAAGTTTTCTATTACTTTTAATTTATATAGAAAGCATTTAATATAGTAATAAGTTAATTAGTAAATAAATATATAAATTAAAAGATAAATTCCTTTTTATCTCTTTTTAATATAATATCTTTCTTTAAGATATTAAGTAATTTAATAAATCTTTTAGCTTATAATATCTCTATCTCTTTAATAATAGCTCTTAATAAATAAAAAAAAATAACTTTAAAATCTTTAAGGATAATACTTAAACTATCTTTTATCTAGTTCCTTTAAATTAAAATAACTAGTTTATCCTGCAGCCTGCTATTACTGCAAATAACCTCTCTTTTTACTTAAAGATTAATTAAAATATATATAAAGTAATAAGCTTCTTCTAGCTTATCCCTTAACTTATTCTTTATAGCTAGGAGAATCTAGAAGTATAATAGCTAATAGCTAATATATTTAATACTAATATTTAAATAGCTTAAAACGCTCCCCTAGGAGCTAATATAAATATAAGTCTTTTAATACTAGTATAGTTATATATAGTATATAATACTAGCTTTATTCCTGCTAAAGCTTTAGTAATTATAATAATATAAAACTAGAGATATAGTATTAAGAGAAACTAGCATACTAGCTAGCTTTATAATGCTATTAATTAATAGTTAGCTTAACTAGTTCTTAATGCTATACCTTTTTAAATAGCTTAAATGCTATAATAGTAAGATATAGTATATTAATTAGAGCTTCTAGTTCTTACTATAATATAACCTATATTTATAGTTAAAATAACTATATATACTTTAACTTTATAGGTAGCTTAGTAAAATAATATATATATTAACTTAATTAATCTATAGAGGCATATTATATAGACTTAAAAAGGCAGATAGTAAGGGGAATTAAGGATATTTAAGGTTACTTTCTTATATATATTTAGTAATATATATACTAGTTTAAATCTCTTATAGTATTAATATTACTTACTATATTAAGGTTATAATTTACTTTAAGAGAAATATATAATTCCTTTACTTTAATTTATTTACTTATAAGTATTTTTTTTTTTTTTTAAAGTTTATATATTAGCCTTAAAAGGTATCTAAGCATCTTTAAAGTCTATTATAATTTAAATATTACTTGCCTCCTAGGCAGTAAAGCTTTATTAAGTTAATATTATTAAGTTAGCTGCCTTAATTACAGCCTGAACCTAACTGCACTCAAGCCAGCTGGAGAGCCTTGCTCTTTAGCTAGGCTAGATCTTCCTCTTGCAACCCACTTCAAAGTAATCGCGGGGTTTCAGAGGGAAAATGTATTAAGTTTTATATAGATTTAGGAGCCTAAAGTTAAAGACCTAAAGTTATAATATTAGTATTAGCAGTAATAAAGGGTAAAATTAATTACACTATATAGTATATAATTAATCTATAATTATAAAGACTAGCTAAATATTAGTATACTATTAGTATAAATAGGGGTTACTTATAAGTATATTTTAATTCTTTATATTTAACTTTATATTATTTTATTACTTACTAATAATATTAAAATCTAATAAATTAAAGTATTAAAATATATATAAACTTATTTATCTTTTTTTTCTTAATTTAATAATATATATATTATCTTACTTAAATAAAAGTAGCTATTTATAAGTATAAGCATTTTAATTAAGATAATTAATTTATAAGGATTAATAATTTTATATATTTTACTTATATTAACTCTTTATTATTATAAATACTATAATATAAAAAGGACTATTTTAATTATATAAAGCTATAATTAAGTAATAATATATATACTATTTAATTTACTTAACTCTACTTTATCTATATATATTACTTAATTAACTGTTATCTTTCTATATCTTATTTAGCATTAGGCTAACTAACTGCTTAGTTATCTTACTAGGAGAATTATATCCTCTCTTTACTTTAACTGTAATATTACTTTAATTATAAGTCCTTACTAGGCAATATAGCTAGGGCCTTTTTCTTTAAGAAGCTGCTTTTTTAATTAGTTAGCATTATTCTTATATACTTTATTTACATTAAGCTAGTTATATATTTCCTTTAATATTTAATCTTTTAATTTAAAGCTATTATAATGCTTAATAAAGGGCTTTATCTGCTCTTACTACTAGTATTACTAATAATTAACTGCCTTATACTCTAAAGGCAGTCTTATAGCCTCTTTATAGTTATAATTAGTAAGAGAGGCACTAGAGAGTTACTAGTTAAACTATACCTTATAAGAGTCCTTATCCTTTATATATATATTATATATAGGCTTTTAAAAATAGTATTAAGTTAGGGTTAAGGTTATTTATAATAATATAGCTATAATAGCAGTAAGAGATATAGATTTACTTTATATATTTTTACTTTCCTTTATAGTAAGACTTTATTTTTCCTTTATAATATTAAGCTTTATTACTATTTTAGTATACCTTTAAGGGTATACTTTTAACCTTCTATTATAACCTTACTTATAATATTAAGAGTAAGTCTATAGCCTCCTTAGCATTAAGAGAAGTAATACCTTTTAAACTCCTTTAAATATATATAAATCTTACTATATACTTAAGGCTAGCTATAACTTTAAAGCTATATAGCAGTTATTAACTTTATAAGGCTTAAATATAAGTAATAGTATTTTATATTACTAGAGATATTAATATAAATAGAAGTAGCTTATTAATAAAGGTATATTTCCTTATATTAATACTATAAGATTATAAAAATAAGATATACTTATAATTTTCTTAAAACTCCTAGTATATTAAGGAAAATCCTTTTCTATTTATTCTTACTATATATTAATTATAATAAATACCTTATATAATATCTAACTATAAACTTAGCTATGTAAAGCTCTTAATAATATATAAGTATATTAAGTAGGTCTTATTACTTATTCTAGAGCCTATATAGACTTTAGTAAAACTAGCTAGTTTATAAGCATTAGCTTAATAATTTAGAAAGCCTTAAATAAGTTAAATTTAAAGCTTTTTATATAAGACTTAAATAAGAAATAAATACCTTTTACTTAAGATATAATAAATTAGTTTAAATATAAATGCTTATTTATAAATGCCTTTATAAACTTTTCTTTATAAAAGTTTAATTAAATTAAAAGAAAGTAATTTATCTCCTTTAAATATAAATAGGTATATTAAAGCAAAAAGGCCTTTAATCTCTTATTATAAATAGTATATAACTTTAAAGCTATAAGCTTATATTAACTATTAAAGAACTCCTTTTATACTTCTTATCCTTATTTATTATTTTTATTCTTTATAAAGCTACTTATATAAAAGGCTAAAACTGCTTTATTAATATACTAAAGGCAAAGTATAACCTTTACTACTAGAAAGTAGAGAAAAGATATAATAGTATTTATCCCCTATTTATACTAATAATATACTAATATTTAGCTAGTCTTTATAATTATAAACTAATTATATACTATAACGTATTTTATAAGCGAGTGAGCCATATAAGCAAGTAAGCCAAAAATCCCTTACCTTAAAGTATTACCATTTAATTCAATATTTATCAACAACCCAATATATCACAGTCCTTATATAAGGCTAGGGTCCTTCTTGCCCTTTAGGCCCTTCAAAATAACCCGAAATTAAGTATCTAAAAGGCAGCAACCATATATCAAATCAATTGCTGCACCTTAAGTTGCCGCTAGAAGGGAATTCAATTAACACGCAATACCACTATAAAGTCACGGAATCTATCTAATCTAGAGGAGCAGATAATAGTTTAATTCATTCTTAACCTAGATTTGCAAGGATTTCCCCTATAGCGCAATTTTATAGAAAAAATAGCTAATTCTCTACTTGCTAATCACAATGCATTACCAGTTAGCAAGCTCTAGGTTTATAACTTTATCTAGCAATAACTACAGCTTATAACGTATTGATTTTGGAGATATAACTATCAGAGAGCTAAATGCAAAGATCTAACTATTATTTGTAACTGGTTTCGCCTTATAGAGAATACAATCGCGAAATACAGTATCTAATTAGATAATATGTGGAATTTTAATGAGACTGGCTTTATGATGGGCATAATTAAGCCCAGGATAGTCATTACAAGCTTAGAAAGGCAAGGGATGCTAAAAAAAGTCTAGCCTAGAAATCGTAAATGGATTACTGCGATTCAGGCGATTAATGCAGAAGGTCAATCGATCCTACCGTTTATCATTAGTTCAGGCCAATATCATCTTGCCAATTGGTATCAAGAATGCGACCTACCAGGCAATTAGGTCATTGCATTAAGCGAAAATGGATGGATAAATAACTAGCTAGGTCTTGACTGGCTTAGGCACTTTAATTAGTTAATAAAGGACCAATCAGTTAGTTCTTATCATCTTTTAATCCTTAATGGTTATGAAAGCTATCACTTGGCCGAATTTATGAGATATTATGAGGAGAATAAGATTATTACATTATATATGCCTGCTTATGCCTCTTATCTACTCTAGCCTCTTGATATCAGCTGCTTTGGACTGCTAAAAAAGGCTTATGGGCGAGAAATAGAGCATCTAATGAGATGCTCTATAAACCATATCTCTAAGACTAAGTTCTTTCCTGCCTTCTATGCCGCCTACTAAGCTACTATTACAGAAAGTAATATCCAGGGAGGTTTTAGAGGAGCTAGGCTTGCTCCCCTTAACCTAGAAAATGTCATCTTAAAGCTTAATATACAGTTATAGACCCTGATGCCTCCTGTAGAGGTCTCGGCACCTTTAACCCCCTGGGCTTCAAGGACCCCTAAGACAGTATTAGAGGCCCAATTGCATTCTAAATATCTACAGGCACGGATTGTTAATCATAAGAGCAGCTCCCCAGAGTCAATTATCCAAGCTATTAGGTATTTTAAGAAGGGAAATAGCATTATTATCTATGAGGTGGCCTTGCTAAAGGATAGGGTTTGATAACTTGAATAAGAGAATTAGATACTAGGGCGGCGCTAGAGGGGGAAAAGAACTAGACTATAGAAAGGAGGGCCTTTGACTGTAGAAGAGGCATTACAAGTAATTGATCAGATGGATGTTGATATGCAGGTAGCGGCTAAATCGTTAAGAAGTGGTGGTTATAGAGGGTCAAAAGGACTGAGGGTTATGCATTGTAGCAAATGCGGCAAGGCCGGGCATAATGCAAGGACCTGTCAGGAGGAAATCGAGGTTAATATGGAAGAATATAGCGATTAGTTTTAATCAATCTGATAGATTTTAATGTTTTTAGGAGTAATCTTATTATGTAGGTAATGAAAGGTGGCTTACTCGCTTATATGGCTTACTCGCTTATAAAATACATTATAATATAATTAATTTTACTTTTTATTACTACTAATATTAATATTATAACTTTAAGTCTTTAACTTTAGGCGCCTAAACTTATATAAAACTTAATACATTTTTCTTCTAAAACCCCACAATTACCCCTCTCTTATCCCAGATTTCGCGGTATACTGTCCCCCTTATCTTTACATGCTTATAGTCTAAGACTATAACCAGTCTAGTCTTTATAGCAGCTGCAGTTCAGTCTTCTTTAGTACTTGCTAGACCTAGTCCTAGATAGCCTTAAACTACTTATTATATATATTATTATAAAAGGCATTAATAAATACTAGCTCTTTATAGCATATATATATCTCTCTAAGTAACTTCCCTTTTAGCTTATTTAGTTCTTTTAGCTCTTTAATAAGAAAAGCCTTTTTAATAAAAAAGTCTTACTTATAAAGGTAATATATAAGTAAAAGGATCTTATAACTAAAAGCTATTAGCCTTATATAGCTAATATTATCTATTTCCTTCTAAATATATATAACTTCTATTACCTTATTATATAATTAATTATAATCTTTTTTATTAATAATAGCTTAATTAATCTTATATATTATATTATAGCTTTTTATTAAATAAGGCTTACTAGAATTAGGCTTATTAGGATTAAACTGTAAGTTTCTTCTAATAATAGGCATTATAATAGTATAGCTATAATATTATTAGCGGCTATAATTAGAAGGCAAGTTAGATAACTTACTGCATATTAAATAATTAAAGTGTAATATTATTTAAAGTAGGTTATAAGAGGAAGATCTAGCCTAGCTAAAGAGTAAATAAGGCTTTCTAGCTAGCTTAAATGTAGTTAAGTTTAAGTTATAATTAAGGTAATTAACTTAATAATATTAACTTAATAAAGCTTTATTATTTAAAAGATAAGTAATATTTAAATTATAATAGACTTTAAAGATACTTAAATACCTTTTAAGGCTAATATATAAACTTAAAAAAAAAAAAATATCTATATGCTTAGATCTTTTATAATTACTAGAATTTTCAGCTAGCTGTTTAGCTGCTAAATTATTAGTTAAAATAGAGGGTATAGATCTATTATATACTAAAGATAAATTATTTAATAAATATTTATATAAATAATTTAAAGATTTAGCTTCTTTAGTAGCCTCCCTTAGGGCTATATACTCTGCTTCATAGCTGCTAACAGCTATACAGGCTTATTTATTAGTTTTCCAACTAATTAAATTATTATATAAATAGAAGCAAAATCTACTATTAGATTTTCTATCTCCTATATTACTAGCCCAATCAGCATCTGTATAGCCTCTAATAACTGAATTTAGACTATTAAAGTCTATATTACAGTTATATTTTAGTCCTAAATTAGGATATTTATTTAAATATTTCTAAATATTATTTAAGGCATTAAAATGTCTTTTATTAGGCTTATTAGTAAATCTAGAGCTAATATTAACTATAAAAGCAATATTAGGTCTAGTTTTTATAGCTAGATATAGAAGGGATCCTATTTCTTATTAAAATATTAATATATCTTCTTTAGAAGCAGATTCTGTAGATTTAACTAGTTTTTCTGCATTTTTAATAGGTATTTTAGAAACTCTTATATTATCTTTATTATATTGTTTTATTTTATTATAGATATATTTAGACTGGGATAAATATATCTCTTTATTCTCTCTATTTATAGTTATATGCATTCCTAAAAAGTCTTTAATCTCTCCTAAAGCCTAGATAGCTATATCTTTAGAGAGCTTTTTAGCTATATTATTTATATCTTTTATATTAGGGCTTATAAAAATTAGATTATCTACATAACATATAATAGCTATTTTAGCTAAATTATTTATAAATACCCTACTATTAAAGGGTAATACTATAAAACCTAAATTTTTAAATAATTTAGAGAGTAATAAATACCAAAGCCTTAGGCTTTATTTTAGGCCATATAGAGCTTTATTTAATTTTAAAGCTATTTTATTTATATCTAGAATTTTATTAGGATTTTCTTTCTTATAATTCTCTATAAATTCTTTAAGAATAGAATCCTTAAAACCTATAGGAATAGTTATATATATTTCTTCATCTATATTAGCATTAGCAAAGGCATTTTTTATATTATACTGCTATAAATAATAATTATTTGCTATAGCTATTATAAATAAAATCCTTATAGTTTCAGGTCTTGCTGTAGCAGCATAGGTTTCAGTATAATCTAATAAATATATCTGATTAAATCCCTAAATAATATATCTAGATTTGTATTTAATGTTATTATTATTATTATCTGTTTTTATCTTATATACCCAGCGGCCTTTTATAGGTATTCTTCCTTCTGGAAGAAATACTATATTCTAGGTTTTTTGCCTAATTAATTCTATTATTTCTATTTTCATAGATTCAAGCCATTTTTCAGCTAAAATACAGCTTATAGCTTCTTTATAACTATTAGGTTCTATAGGATCCTTATTTTCTATAATAGTTAATATAGTAGAATATTCTTTATAGTCTTTATAAAAATCAGTAGGCTTTTTAGGTATTTCTACTGTTATTTTAGGCTTATTATATATTATATTAGGCTGAATCTCTTTATCTTTATATATAGATTCTTTAATCTGGGGTAGATCTTTAAAGGTTATTTTATTATTATTTTTATTTATATTATTTTCTAGGAAACTATTCTCTATAATAGTAATATCTCTAGAAATAATAACCTTCTTTTTATTAAAATCCCATATTTTATAACTATTAGGTAAATAACCTATAATAACCCCTTTATAAGCTCTAGTATCTAATTTAAAGTCAGGGTTATGGTTTTTATAATATACTATAGATCTAAAGGTTTTTATATTATATAAATCTTTTATATTTAATATTTTTTTTTTTTAAGTTTATATATTAGCCTTAAAAGGTATTTAAGTATCTTTAAAGTCTATTATAATTTAAATATTATTTACCTTCTAGATAGTAAAGCTTTATTAAGTTATTATTATTAAGTTAGCTACCTTAATTATAGCCTAAACCTAACTGCACTTAAGCCAGCTGGAGAGCCTTACTTGCTCTTTAGCTAGGCTAGATCTTCCTCTTGCAACCCACTTCAAACATCTATCAATCCTACAGTTCAATCGTCCAACACGCTTTGACAGTAAGTCATCCAACCCGCCTTCTGATCGCAGACGCTAATAACATTACAGCTACACTATCACGATGCCTGCTATCTAAAGAAGCCTATAACCAGCCTAAGATAACAGAGCATATTAGATAAGATACTACTAAGAAGTAATTCTTATAATTAACCTATTTATTAATAGAAATAATTACACTAACCTACATAATATAGCTATAGAAATTAGATTAATCTAGTAGTATAAGGATAATGCTAGCTATATTAAGTAAGTAGCCTTTAGTTATAAGGTCTTTAAGGTTATATAGCCTTACTATAGGTTAATTAAAAGAGGCTTCTTTAATAGTAAAATAAGGTAACTTAATAAGCTTAAAAGGAAGTTACTTAAAGGAATAAATCTAACTATTAATAAAAGTAACTTTATTATAGCTATTTAACTAGGCAGCTTATATAATAAGTGGTTTAAGGCTATCTAGGACCAGGTCTAGCAAGTACTGGAGAAGACTGAACCGCAGCTGCTATAAAGATGAGGGGGATAGTGTACCATGAAATGGATAAGAGAGGGGTAATTATAGGGTTTTAGAGGGAAAATGTATTAAGTTTTATATAAGTTTAGGAGCCTAAAGTTAAAGACTGTTAGTATTAGTGGTAATAGAGGGTAGAATTAATTATACTATATAGCATATAATTAGTCTATAATTATAAAGACTAGCTAAATATTAGTATACTATTAGTATAAATAGGGGATAAAAAAGCAAAATACTAATTATAATAAAATAGGAACTTTAATTAATTCCTTATCTTTAAACTTAAAAGATATTCTTTTAAGAAATAAGGTAAAAAGTCCTATTTATAATAAAGAAAATATTACTAATTTTATCTGGGATACAGGTGCTTCTAAGCATATAGTATCTAATAAGAATTTCCTTATAAATTATAAAATAATAAATAAGAGGGTTAACTGGGGAAAAGCTGCTTATTTAGTAGTTAAAGGAAAAGGAGATTTAATAGTAAATTTTATAAATTTTAATAATATATATATTTTATGAAATTGATATTATATACTAGAAATAGGTGTTAATATTTTAAGTTACTCTTCTTTAAATAAAATAACTTCTATTATAAAAGAAAATAACTTATATCTCTTCTAAAATCACTCCCTGCTTACAGTAGGATATTTAAAGGATAGATTATATAATATACCTTTAAAAATATATAAAAAGACTTATAAAAATAATAAAGTCCCTACTGTATTATTAATAAATAAAGAGGATATTTATATAGACTTATATAAATTCTATCTTAAGTTAGGACATTTATGCCTAAAATCCTTAAAGAAAATTATCTTTAAAAATAATAATAATTATAAATATTATTATAAAAAGGAAGATATAAAGAAAATAGAAGAATATAAAATATGCTTTAAAGCTAAAGCTACTAATAAAATAAATAAGCTATCTAATAAAACTAAATATAAATATTTAGATAAAATAGTTAGTGATATTTAGGGACCTTCTAAAATACCTACTTATAATAATTATACCTATTTTGTTACCTTTATAGATAAAGCAACTAGGTATTTAGAAGCTTATTTAATAAAGAATAAATCTGAGATTTTAGATAAATTTAAATTATTTAAAGCTAAAATAGAAAATAATCCTTATAATATAACAATAAAGGAATTCTTTTTAGATAATGCTAAAGAATATATATATAAAATAAAGCCTTATTATATATATAAAGGAATTATATATAATACTAGTCCTCCTTATACTAAAGAACTTAATAGTGCTATAGAAAGGATAAATAGGACTATATTAGCTATAATTAGGGCTTTATTATTTATAGCTAATTTACCTAATTATCTATGGGGTGAAGCCCTAGAAACAGCTATATATATATATAATAGAAGCCTACATTCAGCTTTAAATAATAATTTAAGTCCCTTAAAAGCTAAAGATAATATTATATTAAATATAAACCCCTATTTATACTAATAGTATACTAATATTTAGCTAGTCTTTATAATTATAGACTAATTATATGCTATATAGTATAATTAATTCTACTTTCTAATACTACTAATATTAATATTATAACTTTAAGTCTTTAACTTTAAGCGCCTAAACCTATATAAAACTTAATATATTTTTCTTCTAATAGAACCCTATAATTACCCCTCTCTTATCTATTTTATAGTATGCTATCCCCCTTATCTTTACTATAAAGTGATTCTTATTACCCTTTTAGCCTGCTACCTAATAGCCTTAAGCTACTTATTATATAAGCTGCTATAAATAGCTATAATAAATTCCCTTTCCTTAACCTCTAGATCTATCTCTCTAAGTAACTTCTCTTTAAGTATATTAAATACCTTTATCTTAGTATTAAAGAAGCCTCTATTAACTAGCTTATAATAAAGCTATATAACCTTAAGGATCTTATAACTAAAAGCTATCTACTTAATACAGTTAATATTATCTATATATTTCTAGGCCTTTAGAATCTCTATTATCTTATTATATAGCTTATAATAGTTACTGCTACTAATAGCTTAATTAATTATATCTTTTATTTTAGTTACATTAGGTCCTTCTATTAGATAAGGCTTATTAGGATTAGGAGTCTGCAGGCTTCTTCTAACAGTATGCATCGTGACAGTGTAGCTATAATATTATTAGTAGCTATAATTAGAAGGTAAGTTAGATGACTTACTGCATATTAGATAATTAAAGTGTAATATTATTTAAAGTAGATTATAAGAGGAAGATCTAGCCTAACTAAAGAGTAAGTAAAGCTCTCTAGCTAGCTTAAATGTAATTAAGTTTAAGTTATAATTAAGGCAGCTAACTTAATAATATTAACTTAATAAAGCTTTACTACTTAGGAAGTAAGTAATATTTAAATTATAATAGATTTTAGAGATACTTAGATACCTTTTAAGGCTGATATGCAAACTTAAAAAAAGAAATTTGCTTTTTTATATATAATATAGGGTAAAATACCTCTAAAGAGCTATTATCAGAAGGATATTCTATATTAAAATCAAAATTAGATATAGAATTATCTTCTTTAATATCTTCTTCTTCTTCTTTTTCTTCTTTAGCTGCTTTAGCTATAAGAAGCTTTTCTATTTTTTCTTCTCTTATTTCCCTTTTAGGCTTAGAATTATTATTTTTAAAATTCTTATAAGTTTTAATAACTTTATTAGAATCCTTAATTTTAAAGTTCTTAGGAGCCTTATTAGGATAAAGAAAGTAGCAGTCTTTATTTAAATGTCCTGTAATTTTGCAATAGGAGCATTTATTAGCTATTTTCTTCTTTATCTAGGGTTTTTTACCCTTATAAGTATTTTTATTAGATAAATATACTTCAGGTTCCTCACTATATAGCCTTTTAGATTCATTTATAAGGCTAGAAGTAAGATTTTCAAAAGTATAAGAATCTGGATCTTTTCTTAAAGCTTGAGAGATATTAGTTATATAAGAAGAGTATTCATTACCTAGATTATTTAAAATCCAGGTTATAATTACTTTTCTAGGTATAATAATATCTCTAGATTTTAATTCATCTACTACTTCTTTTACCTTATTTAAATATTCTTCTATAGAGGTAAAATTATTTAAATTAAGGTTAAAAAATTCTTTTATAATTAAGAATTTAAAAGTAAATCTAAAAGAATTATATAGATTTTTTAAAGAATCCTAAGCCTCTTTAGCAGTAAGATAATGCTTTATCTGTAATAAAAGGCCGTCTTCTAAATATAATCTTATATTAGCTAAAGCTTCTTCAGTTTTATTAGCTGGAATATTATCTAATAAAATAGTATTAGATAATTTTTCTTTAGCTAAAAAAGCTTAAAGTCTTAAAGCCCAGGTTATATAATTTTCACTTCCTTTTAAAGGAGTTATATTATATTTAGTTATTTCTAAATATATATTAGCTTTAATAAATATATTATATAAAGGAAAAAGAGAATATAATACTTAAGACTTATTATTATTTTATTATTTTTCTTATTTTAAACTATATAATCTTTTTAAAGATATATTCCTTTTATAAGTATTAGTTATAGTTTTTAAGAAAGGAAATAATATAAATACCTTTTAAAGTATATATTATAGTTATTAAAAGTCTTAAAGTATTTCTAGACTTTTAGTCTAATATATTATTAATTATATATTATAGATTATAAGTAAAAGATATTTTTATATACCTTTAGATAAGGAAAATTCCTTAATACCAATAAATAGCTTTTTTGCTTGCTTAGCCTTATAATATTTATTCCAGATAATAGAAAAACTTATAAAAATAGGTTCTTTTAAGTCTGGGTTAAGGAGAAGTAGCTTATTCTCAAAACAGAAGTTATAAAGAATTATAGCTATATTTTCTTCTTCTTCTAAAACAGAATTAACCTTAATAGGTATAGTAAAAGAATAATAATCCTTATTAGGGATATATAAGAAGATAAAAGAAGTTTCTTCTTTTATATATTTTTCTCCTATAATAGCAGGAATGCTGCCGGGCTCATAACCTGTTAAGGCTTGAATAAAATAGCCTATAAATTCACTGTAAGTAACCGGATAGATAATAGTGATAGAAGAGGTAGAGGTAGGAGAATTAGGTAGATAAAAGGTTAAAACTGCTAAATGGTAAGGCATAGGGTAGGATTTATAGGTTAAAGGTAGGTCTGCTAAGAAAAGCGGTTTTTTCTGAATTTAATAATATATTATATAATAGAAAAGTTAATAAGTGTCTAATTAAAAAGAAGTTCCCTGAGTAGGAAAACCTAGGTCTTATATAGACCTCTAAAAGAGCAGGCATTATAATTCCCAGAGCAAGGTAGCCTTAATAATAATAAAAAAACTATTATAAAAACTGCTAAAATTTAAAGAAAAATAAGATATACTTTTTACCTAATTTAGAAGGCACTAGGCTTTAATATACTTATAAAGCTTAAATAGGAAAATAGGGTTTTTTATAGCATATTATAAATCATCTAACTAAAGGGTAAAATCTCATATACATAATCCTTATTATTATATAACCCTAGTTATATAACTTTCCTTTTAATATTTCCTTAATAAGAAATATTTAAAGTTTATAGGAAAAAACTTTAATATATAGAACTTGCTTAATTCTTTACATATTGCTTAGGTAAGCATACTAATTAAAAGCCCTGAATTTTCTTATTATTATGGTATATATTTTGCCCTAATTGGTTATCTAGAATATAATATATTCCTTAGTTATATAATAAGACCTTTATATAATATCAGGTCTTAACATATATTAAGTAGTATACTTTCTCTTTCTTTTAAAATTAGAAATTAATATATATTTCCCTTTACTATAATTATAACTAAAGTAAATGTATACTTTTTTATTTACTATATAAGTTATATACCTTATTATAAAAATATACCTTTAAGCCTTTACCTACTTATTAATATCTTTAAAGAGAGCTTTTTATAATAAATATAATTCTTTTAAAAGAAGAATATTATTAAGCTACTAATATATTAATTTAGTAGTAATAGTAAAGACTAGAAACTTAATATTATTTAATTTAGTAGATATTATATAGAGGAAGTTAAATTATAAAGCAGAAAGTTTATAATTACTTTATTATTAATATAAATATAATAGGAAGATAAATTGACTGATGGTCTACAGGCTGTGCGCAATTGAGTAAGAAGCTTACGTGGCCTTATCTGCACAGCCGGCTGTGCAATAAGCACATGACACTAATCGCACAGCCGGCTGTGCGGGTATGCGTCGCCTTAGATCGCTCAAAGGAAATGTATAAAAGGTCGAACCAGCTGAACGCTATCTTTGTTCACTTTAACACACTGGTTGTTCTTCTGCCCATAGCCTCGACTAACCGGATACTCAAACTACTAAACCTCTGCCTTCATTACTACTAAAATGTATTTCTTTGCATTGGTTACTCTTTTTACTTTAGGTTGCAATGCAGTTCCTCAAAGTCTTACCAATGAGATTATTCATGTTAGTGAATCTGATAAGAGACAACTACCTAATGAAGCTACTGACACATGATTTACTCATTAGCAAGCCGAGGAGCGTGCATGGAAAGGATGTTGTTGTAAGTTTGCTACAGGAGAGGACTGATCCTATTAGTGATGAGTACCTAAACTAAGATAACTAGGGGAGCATCTTCCTGTCGGCTGTGTTTGTAACTGCGCTGGAGAGATGCCTGTTCCCTGCTCAACGAGCCGTTGTGGGCCTAGATGCTGAAATAGAGATATCCCCTTAATGCGTGAGAATCTCAGGTCTCCTGGATAGCAGGATATTAGTATATAGAATTTTATATAAAAGCATATAAACTATAAAACTATTCAAAGTAACATCAAGCAACTTATAAAGAATAAAGCCAAGACTGTTAAACTCTAGTCAGAACCTGCTACAAGCCCGAACCTTGAACTAGGCAGCTCCCCAATGCCTATCACAGTCCGTTCTAGCTACCCAGATATTCCTTCACTAAGTGCATCGTTTAAAACACTCAGCGTATGTATTCAATACTACTAGTTCTTAATCTTATAATAATCTAAACTACAATAATAACTATAGTCAATTAAAAGCGCCTAAACCTACTATTAATGCTATCCTGATTAACTAACAGTTCGCTCAGTATGGCTAAGCCGGAGCATGTTGAAGCTATAGTTTTATTTAATTCTACATGTCTTGTTTATAATGCTCTTCTAAACGGTTTTAAATGATACTTGAACGCTGGAAGGCGTTGCTTGCTTTTCAAATCCACTAAACCATGACCTGGCTTTGACGGTTGGAAACCATCGAGTGAAAATGGGCTTCAGACATGGCAGACAAGCGCAGATAACACCAGCCCATGGCTCGAGAATACTGGTTAACGGTTAGAATACATAGCGTGGTTAGACCTCTTCCCGAGCGCACAACGTACCTCCAAAGTAGACCATAGCCTAGACTTCACGTAAAGTCCAAGTCTTCGTCGACCTTTACGATGGAAACCAACCGAATGATACTGACAATTAGTACGCTTGGAGGATCAATATCAGTACTTCCGTCTGTGAAAGGAACGGGAGGTGCGTACAAACCGCCAGCCATTAGAATAAGCGCAATGCCGATCTTGCGACTCAGTGGCACTTTCATTGGGTGCAGTAACCAAAACGGCAACAACAGTAGGATCAAATCGCTGACAAAGTTTATGACGGCCGATGCTGTGTGTATATCCACGGTGCCTTGGCAATTCCCGCCTTCATATTCTGGGCAGCGGTATGCGATTGCTGCAATGGTATGAAAGATGCAGTTGGCCACAACGATGAACAACACGGCGTAAGCGCAGATGATGAAGTGCATATCGACAGTGAATCTGAGATAAAACATCAAGACTGGGGCTTTGGTGAAGACGGTTGCTAGGTTGTAAGCAGGTATTCCAGCCCACTTTGCGTTCTAACGATGATAAGCAATAATGAAGAGATCTTACGGATGGTGGTCTCATCTCTAATAAGATGTAAGGACTTCGGGGATCGACATATTTGATGCATGACCCGCACCAAGTCGCGCATCTTTTATTGTCAGTTATAATTGTCGATTTTCGCTCTTGGGTAGGGTGACTTTTGCTAAATATGGTGATCCAGCTGTTGGCCTCATAAAGCGTATTCCACGACATAGTATACGCGCAGGCTTCAACAATGATCATGTCTCCGTGTTCGATGACCTTGCAGTTATCAAAATTGACCAGCCCAGAATTGCCGAGCTGAAACACGCAGGATTTGATACCTTTTCCGGCTTTAAGCCACGCCTGCTCGTCCTCCAGATTCTTTTTCTCCTTTGATAGCCGTTTATCGTCATCTTAGCCTAGAGTAAGGGTGAGCGAGGATAGACTTGAAGAGAAAAGGTTATCTGTAAAGATATCACATGTCCCTCTTCGTAGCATATTACAAGGATGAAAGATGGCACTCTATGTATTGCTGATAGCTATTGTAGTCTTCATCTTTCCCTTCTTGCCCTGGGGCTTTGGTAATGGCAGCCTGACGACCGCAGCCTTGTAGGGCGATCCCTCTAGGTGCCAAAACCACCGCATAAAGAAGACGTGTTGAGCGATAATCCGTACTTTGAAGCCGACCGATGTAGGTTTATTTTTGACGAGGGTTGTCTCTTTACCTTCTCTTATAGGAGACCATGCACTCATCTATAGCTAGGTTAGTCCCGGGAATAAAGAGCTCGGCAGACAGTTTGTTGCACGGATCAAACACCACTCCTGTGTGGCGTCATTGGAACGAGCAGGAGCATAATCAGGGGATTGGCCCTTACGGCTCAGATCAATGCTTCCTTTCCAGCATGCTAACGAAGCTTGCAATACTTCGACCACGTTGCTGCATAACCAATGGAAAGGTAGTCTACACTTGTCATGCATAAGCCACCAGCGCGACTATCGTGAAGAAAATTGATAACATGGCTCAGAGTTGAACATAATAATGATACGAGTAGGAGTTTTTATTATCATGACTCTTCAAATCGAACGATATTGACTCCCATGGTAAGTCTGTATCGCGAACTGGAAGAAGCATTGCGAGAGGAGATTCACATTAGTACTGGATGCGTGGTACCCTATATCTAGTATCTAGTCGGGTCGTGATTTTGTTCGAGCTTGTCGGCTGGCCCCCAACGTAAAAACCTCAGGGAAGCAATGATCTTTGTTCAGCTGAAATGGCCTCAATGGTTGCTCATAGTCTAACCCCCTATCAGTTTTGTCCAAGTGTTTGGGGGCTATTTCTGGCGGTGCATTTGACAGTTCACGAGGTCTTTAACAATCAGGTTTGATCGAAAATATGTATTTGGTCATATGATTTGCTAGACAGTCGTCAAGAATTGTGAGCAGTGGTCATTCTTGATTCCATCGATAATGGCTATCTGCCTACCCTGTATAGTACTCACATGCGAGCATGTCTTAGACATTCGTGATGATATGCATAGAATGTCATTACTTCCAAAAATCATGCTATTTTTTGAACATCATAATACATGTGACAATATCTTAGACTATGCTTTCAGTATAACGGTGAGTTTTGTGAAATCAGGCTCTCCCAATCCAGTAGCCGCGTCCCAGCCTGCGAGAGCTTCCCAACCTGGTTCGATAAAGTTACCATCTGCGCATCCAACCGTATTGCTACCGTCTTTGACATCTCGGAAGGCTGGACTAGCTTTTGCCGAATATAACAGAGGATTAAGAAATCCCAAGGCTGGCTTCTTTTCTCTGAGACGTATATCGTTGATAAGTGCCACCATGGCTGCAAACACGGGCGCAGATGCGCTTGTGCCGTCGTGAGTCAAGGGGTTGCCCCCGGTAAGTGTCAGGTAATCATCGCCTAGCAGACTGACATCCGGCTGTGCACGGCCACTGGCATTGTAGAAACCTTTGTGTTTGCCTTTCAACGCTTTTATGTAGCCAGACACAGCCTTGTCTTGCCAGGAGGCGCGTTTGAAGATATTTGACATGCCCCCGGAGCTAAAAGAGGCCGCACCGCCATAGTCCCTAGTGGCACCAACGGATGTCATCCAGGGGCAACTCGACGGAAACGTGGGTACAAAGAGTCTCTTCTTACCGGATACTCCAAGACAAGTCGTGTCACCACCTGCCCCAGAAGCCCCGCCATCTCCAGAAGACCCAATGATAGAAATGCCGCGGGCAGCAGCTTTCGCAAACAGATCGCAAACATGCTGGGCATATACAATGGGAACGCTCTTTTCGTCGTCATTATACGAGATTAATACGACTTTGGGTGGGCTCTTCAAACCGAGTATATAGTCGAAGAATTCCGCATATGGCTCATTGTCGTCGGGTGAGATGGTTCCACTGGGGCGTTGGCCGATCTTTGGTGCGTGGCCACCCACAGAGTAAAAGGTGACGGGTAGCGGACCGGTAAAAGCCATCGAGTAATCTAGGTCTAGTTCAGCCTCGACTGTGAGTGACCCCCCGTCTGCTGGCGGTTTGAGGGTGCCCTTGTTGACGGAAACAGTGTTGATGGTGGGGATAGACTTTGGATTCTTCTTGTCATATTTGGTTAAGAAGGCTTTGACATCTGTGATGTTGGGGAAATTGTTCAAAAACCCCGCAATGGCAATTGTGCTGCCTGACTTGCCATCGGGTGGCGTGTAATTGATCTTGTATTTCGTGCGCAGGTAAGACGGACATATGCTGTTTGAGCAGTTGCTGGGTCCAGTAGGTACGTGTTGTCTCTTATGAAGCTGTACATTGTCCGGGGCAAGCCGAAAGAAGTGGATTGTGGGGAATATATAACTGATGGTATCCTGTTGGGTGCTTGGAATGCTGTACTTTGTGGTGCGAACAACGACACGGTTGGTGCTCCTGTGTCGAAATTGATGAAAAGTTGTGTCTAGGACTCGGTTCCAGTCTGCAATAGTAGCTGTGACATCCACTCTTTCGGCTTCTGTGGTGTAGTTGGATAAACCCTCATCTTGAAGCCAGCCCGCTACCTTTCTCGAAGCGAGACTCTTGTCAGGCAAGATGGATCGTAGCTCATGTGAGCCTAGATACTGGCCATATTGCTCAGAGTTCGGGTCGGATATCTCTTGAGCCACTTTGAGATAGGGCTTATCCAGGTCGGCAAGATAAATTCTCAGAGATAGCAGCTCGTCCAGAGGAGCAGCGCCCAGCTGTACATAATCGCCAGGTAGTTGCTCGATAGACTCGTGAATCGATGCACCGCAGAATGGAGACAGCATCCACAAGCAAGCCAGGTGACTGCGACGCATGTTGGGAAAAAGCGATTGGCAAATTTGTGAATAGAGGTACTACGAGAGAATGGTAGCAGTTGCTATAAAGGCTCCCAAACGGACAATTGCAGTTGACCGACCGAGACAAAATGACCACCTGTACTATGAATAGTAACAGATCGGGATTACAAATGTAGATACTGGAATGGCATGAACGTAAAGTTCAAGCTAGTGGTCTAGATTCCACAGCATATCCGGCAAAGCGGCAGTGAGTAGCGTCCTTCCCGAGTAGTTATCTCGTATAATATAATGATGCTCGGTCTAGAACATCGGGTGAATGATTGGCGAATAGTGGATCCTTTAAGGGTTCGTGCCATCGATGGCCTGTCTGCGGCAATTCAAATCTCGTATAGGATGATGTCATTGCCTGATAGGTAGGACTGCTAAAAAAAAAACCCTAGCTCGGCTTTTGATAGCATTTCATTCCATTCCTGGGATCTGCGGATTGCTCGGACCTCTTATACGAGGGACAGATTTTGTTTTGCCATTGATGCGTGCAATTCGACTATTTGATAAGTCGAGTTCTACACAAGTCTCACGATTCCACATCTTGTGCATCCGACAATTACGCCTTTCAACGTGGGCTTTTTTTGCTGTCACCGATAGCGATGTTGTTTTCAATCAGCATACTTACAATTGCTTCAATGCAGGGAGCAGCTGCTGCTGCTGCTGCCTATGCATCACCGCAGTCGCAGCCTCCCACGATCCCCATCTCTTACAGTTACGGCGGTTACCCTCGGTGAGTTATATAGTTTCTTTTACGAGCTTCCTTGTAAAGGGAAATATTGTGTAGAAACTGACATCCAGAACGCAGTGTACAAGCCGACATCAAATGGGGCACACCAGGACAGTCTCCCGTTCCGACGATTTTCGATACGGGATCGCCCAGTTTCTGGGTTTTTGGTCCCAATTCCATCATCAACGATGGCACAAACGCGCATTACACGCCAGGCCCCTGCAACAAGACTGTAAAGACATTTTACAATTGGCCCAAGTCATCTTCCCACTCCAAAGGAGGTGCTGTCAAGCCGAAGGGGGGGCCTTTGGGTTACGCTTATGGCGGTAACGGAAAGCTCATATCAGCACCCGCTACCATCAATGACACATTCGCCTTTTCCAATCCAAAGTTCTCCGCATTGATCAATAATCAAGTGGCATTGGCGAATTACGCACAAGTCGCACAGCTTGATGATAAGTGTAAGATCCCAGAAAGCGACTTCGATCACAGCATCCTTGGTTTGGCGCCGCTTCCTAAGGAGGGTTTCTCCGGCCCCTCTTTTCGAGACAACTTGCGCCATACAGGGAAAACGAAGTCCTCCTCTTTCGCCATGTGGTTTGATCAACAGCCAAAATCCATCAAGTCCCCATACTCTGGCGCGGCTGTTTTCGGTGCCGTACCTGCCAGCAAGAAGTATGCCGGCGAGCTGGTACGCATCAAGCAAGATTACCCGACTCCCCCATACGTCGGATATTACTCCGCGCTTCCGGAGCTGACTACGACATCTATCCGTAAGCCGGGGAAGCCTGTCAAGATTGGCTTAGCTGACTCTTCGGTGAAACGATGTCTCCTTGATTCTGGAACCGGCGAGGACAGGATCCCGTTCAGCGAAAAGGAAATCATTAAGGCAACGGGACTTATCCAACTGGAGACTCCGTTGGTATTGGCTTGGAACGGTACTTGCGAGTCCATTCCGCGTACTGCAACTTTGAACTTTACCTTTGCCGGAGTCACCCCCGGCAAAAAAGTCACAGTCGCTGTTCCTATTCGCAGTTACGCCCGTGGAGAATACGACGATCTGCCGGGCTATGACGCTTCTAAGTACTGTGCCTTGAGCGTTTCAGGAGATGAGTATGGGGACTGTACTCTCGGGGCTCCCTTTTTCACAGCTGTTTATGCTGTATTTCATGATGATACTAAGCAGGTTGCACTTGCTCAAGGAGGTGTTTCCACTGGAACGTCCGACGGTATCGCCAAGATTGGCCAGCTCAACCCTATCCTGCCGGGCTCAAATATTCCAAACTCGATTTAGATCGTGCAAGATAGTGTTAATAGAGATAGACAATAAGTTTGAATTGAGCAATAAACCCTTCAATTTCTTTTTTTCAAACCTTGTATTTAGAGGAAGTAGTAATGCAACACAGCCAACCCAATTGCAAAAATTGCTTTAGGGTCATAGTCACATTGCTCATCTTAATAAAGCGAATAAGTCTAATGATGAATCGTTTGTCTTAGGGGATTGAGATCACTTAAAAAGGAATGAATCAAGATATCGCTTTTTACGCTAAATTGTCTCTACAGCCCCATTTCAAATAACAGAATAGATACAGTACTGACTATAATCTCTTCCTACTAGCACTCTTTAAATTGACAATGGATCAGGGTAAAACTTTCGGTAAGGACTTCGGTAGTGTCCCCCCGGCTCGAGCCAATGGGTATGTCGTCTCGTCCGGGACCCCGAGTTAATGTTGACTTAACAACTTCAGCAAGACAAAACGCGCCGGCTTGCCGAGGGTCTTGGCTTAAAACAAATTTAAATATGTAGAGGCAAGAAAAATAACAGGTATTAGTCGCAGCCTAATGCTTCACCTTCAGGTTGCTATCGTTACAGGCTGCAGCAGCGGCGTGGGCCTCTGCACCACAGAGCTATTCTTATCCCTTGGAGCCTAAGTCCTGGAATTGGACCGGACGCCTTGCAGCCTTGATCGGCCTGGCTTCCGATTCCAAATCTGTGATATGGGACGTGCCGACAGTATCAAAGAGGCAGTTGAGTTGTACCGCGCTACATACGGCTCTGAGCTGGACATTCTTGCAAACGTCGCCGGCGTCATGGATGCCTTCGCCAGTGCTGATACTGTGACTGATGACGTTTGGGAGCGATGTATTAACATCAACGTTAAAGGTCCTACCTTACTAACTCGAGAGATTCTACCTCTCATGAAGAATCGTGGACAGGGTTCTATTATCAACGTTGGTAAGTCGTGGACCAGTGGAGCGTCCGCTGGCGTTGCATATACTGCAAGTAAACATGCACTAGTAAGTCAAGTGGAAGCTTGATTAGACCCTCCACGTTCATGTTTGGGGTTCTAATGTCACGCAATAGGCAGGAGTTACAAAGAACGTAGCCTGGAGGTTTCGAAATGAGGGCATAAGATGCAATGCTGTGTGCCCCGGCGGTAAATGCTTTTACTCCCCGGAACTGAATGTATTTTACTAACTATCCTTAAGCAATCGCTACTAATATTATCCAGTCAGTGCCAGGCGGGTTCGATGGAATCGAAAAAGCTGCACATACGGCTTCAGCGTCAGTTTTCTCATTCCCTCAGATGTAGTGGTGGCTCTAACCTAAACAGGGACTTCATTGGTATATATGTACCACCCGGCACAGAACCAACTCTTCGTGCAGAGCATGTTGCAAATACTATTGCATTTCTTGCATCGGATCTAGCTGAGGGCATTACAGGCGCTATTATTCCTGTAGACTGTGGCTGGAGTTGTTAAGTTATATTCTATAGGTATATTGTACTCTTTAACTTTATTTTAAACTTTAGTAGAAATAGCATTATACTCAGCATTATATAGCATAATAGCAGATATTTACTTTAGATAATACTATAAATATAAAAATACATCAGTATGTTGGTCTTCGATAAGATATTTATTAATATGCATTAAATTACATACGTAGTTATATGTAGCCTCTGGCTCGCCGGTTCATCCAGTGCCTCGCCACTCAGATTTGGGCACAATACAACCGTACTCCGACGTGACAATATCAATAAATGTAGGAGCTGCGACACAGAATACACCATCCCTAATGGAGCAGGATAAGTAAACAAGTGGCCGATAGGGAATTAATCGACCTGGGATATCAGGGCCCGTTGCGCTTTGCCCAGCATATTATCCTTTCCTCCTCGCTATACCTGCCGACGGCGGCGAAGAGCCCTTCAAGCTGGACCCCGGCCCCCTAGAGATCCGATACTTTAGAGACTTTAACGATTTACCCTTATTAATGGTAAGTAGAACAAGACTACAATATGGATTACTGTGCAAACTCTCATGTGGGCCATTGCACTCACGGCAGCAGATCACTCAGGCTGGATCAAGGCGCCCGTCGATGGTGAGGTTGGAGGACCGACTAGGGATATCTGCAAGCATGATCCGACGTGGTTACTGCAAGGCGAGATTGCTACAGGAGCAAGGCTGGGGGCGAATTTCTTCGTGAAGTCGGCCGGTCTCATCAAGTAAGTGCAGTACTCAAAGTGCAGGTGGGATTATATGACAGGGTACTGACAGCATTGGTAGTCCCGTTTCGAAGAATGACAATTGCAAAAAGCTCAATACGCCGTCTACTTTGCCGCTCTCAACGGGGGCGGGAGGTCTGAGTACCTCTGGGGGTAACAATGGCGCTGTTACAGCATTTCTCAGCCTCGGCAGTTCTTCCGGGGGTGCCAACGCAGGTAGGATCCAGTGGTCAGCTCGGGATACCATTGCATCAGGCGTTGGTGGCAACCGCGCCAGCGTGCGATTCGCGGATCTCAAAGGTGATGGAAGGGCTGAGTATCTCAAGGTCAATAACGATGGTAGCGTTGAATGTTGGCTGAACCTGATAATGGACCTAACGCAGCAAAGGTTACATGGATTCCACAAGGTACGATCGCTTCAGGTGTTGGTGTAGGAAGGGATAGTGTTGTGTTTACCGATATCAACGGCGACGGGAAGGCTGGTTATATTGCCCTCTCGGAGACAGATGGCAGTGCGCAGTTGTGGTTAAATGGCGGCCGCCCGCATGATGGACCTAATGCTGCAAAGGTGGTTTGGCTTCCGCAAGGGAAGATTGCCGATGGGGTTGGTAATAGCTGGAGCGATGTGCAGTTTTCGGATCTCAATGGTGGTTCGAGGGCTGAGTACCTTGATGTCAAGTTTGATACATCTGCGGTGAGCGTATAGCTAAATGGTTGTTGAGATACGGAGTATGAGCATAGGTTGCTAGGGTTAGAAATGTTAATACTAGTATAAGACCTAGATTATTTGTATTTGGATTATTATCTACATTACTTTCCATCTCTTGACGTTCTCCTCAAAGCGCCGGACATCCGCACTCGTTCATCTGTTTCCACTCTTGTGTGGGTTAACCGAACCAGGTGTCGACGTCGTTGGTGCTGATACCGTACATGAGCATCCTGGTGACTACCCAAGTCCGTTCGATATGAATGTCATGAGCAGTACTGTTTGTTAGGAAACGACCAAGTCTCAAAAGGTCTGACTACCAACTCATACAGAATTTAGAACCACCGAAACAAATATCTAGGGCGGTACATGATCCGCAGGGTCCTTCTCCGCATATTTCTTGGACCTATCACAAATGATAGAAATTGCACAGAAAGCGCAGTCTTGGACAACACTTTATCAGGACTTACAATTTCCAGCTTGAACTGAAACGATCTAAATTTAATTACTGACGACGCGCCATTGAACCTTCACCCAGGTATCATAGTGCTTTCAAAACTGTGATAAAATGTAAAGTAAATGGTTCGTCCTGACATAGCTGAAATCAGGTGAGAGACAATCTAGACCAGTCGCTAGCTCACGCTTCAGGTCGCCACTTTCACCCGCTATCCCCTGTCGAGCCTGTGGGAAGCGCGGGACTAACCTTGTATGGAAAATATTGGAAAGACTACGTAGTCTGAGCTGATTTATTGAGGTCTTTTTTGCAGGTCTCAAATGCAAAAAGCAGGTCTTAGAAAAGGTACAAAGCCAATCTCAGAATATTGTATGTAGCCTGCTGTTAATACCCAACGCCGTCTTTCCCTCTCGATTGTTTGACTTATCCTCTTTCACATAGGCTTAAGGCTTCTCAGGTCCCCTTCTCAACCCCACAATCGATCGCCATGTCTGACACGAGACAAGCTGCCATGAATGTTGCAGACCCGGCTGATCGTAATGCTCTTGAGGAGGAAGCCATTGAAGTTGCCTCACAGTGGGCGCAGGAAAAAATTGAGAACTTCCTTAACGATATTGAGTATGACATCGAGTATGATCAATTTTCTCCTTCTTCTGACATGACTACAGAAGCAATGGTAACGATCACAAGTTGCTCAAGATAAGCTACATCATCAGTCGCCGCACTTCCATTGACGTCTTCACTGGCGAGAGCTCGGATATTGGCAAATTTACCAAGGACCTTATCGTGAAGCTTACTGACGGTAAGGTCATGGAAGGTCTTGGGAATTTGGCTGGATCGCTGCTGAACAAGCTCTTTGGATCTGCGTCTGGTTCAGCCCAGACGGAAAAGATTTAGTAAGCCAGCCCCATTGAAGACCGTTATATACACAGTCACATTAACCTACCTCTAGTGAGGTTGTCTTTGATGAACAAGGTGAACTCAATCGTCTTGACGCATTTTTCTTTTGCTATCGTTTTGCATCAAGTGGAATCAACAAAGCCGTCATAGGGACATGCATCGTTCGTTCTGCTGCTATCATGGTCGATGACAACGCCTACCGTGTGGTTCTCACTAGTTCTGCCACCCTCTCCGACCCTCAACGTGCGGCCCAGATAGCAAAGTATCAGAATCAAGTCTTGGACGAGCATGACAACCAAGAAGCTTGATTCTAAAATTCTTAAAGCCAGGGCTAAGCTAGCTCAGGTTCCGACCCAACCCAGATTATTGGACTGGGTGTAGCTACTTCGGAGCCGTTCCTGCAACGGAGGTCGCCAGCCAAGACCTTGAGATCTGGGATGACTGAAAGAAGTGTCGAGCCGCAGATGGAGGACCTGGTCAGGAAGACGGGTACCCTCTTGACCGATTAACCCGAGAAACAAGCTTCAGATGTGGAATCGTCGATTTCTGAAGTATCCCGTGTCCTATGTTTCTCTTCTACACGCTCTAAAGGACTTCATCAATATACAATTCTAAAGATAACAACTAATCAGGTTTCGGTCAGGAGGAGAGTATTTGCTGGTTCTCATACCGGGCCCTGTGAATTTCATATTTCAACCCGAGATGTGGCTAGCTGAACTGTCTAAACAAAACGCGCCATCTTCCCTTAAAGTCAATGCTGAGGTAGCTGGCCACGGAGCCAATGTCCCGCTGCGGCTAGGCCAATTTTTTCAGAGAATGCTGAGCGGGCCGCGTGTGTAAACTTGGGCAGTTTTCTAAGAAGTTTAAAGGGAGAACTCTGTATGATCACGAATATTGCAAGTGTAATGTACATGTGTTTGTTCACCAATTAATCGCGGCACAAAACTCCTTGATCGCAAGCCGCACTCGCTCGCCTGCCGGCAGGTATCATCCCATCCCCAGACTAGCATCACTTCTCACCCTCATCATGCTCCAACCCAGCATCCTTCGCCTTCTTATCCGCAAGCTCACACAAAAACCTCCACTCCTCACCACTAACTTTACTAACACTCAATCTCGACTGTTTAAGCAACTGCATCATCTCCAAAGGACCCCCAGGTTTACCCAACTCGCGTAGTTCTTTCAAGCCAATAGGCACCGCAAACTTCTTCCTAAACTCGACGTGGACCAAGTCCCAGATGGGTTTCTCCTTTGTAGACTTGGGATCGTAGTATGGTGCGCCTGGTCGACGAGCAGATCCTGGTATTGTTAGTCAGAGGTAATAAGGGTGGTGGGGATGGGGAACTTGCTGTCTTCGGAGAATTCTTTGACGATTTCCATTATGCCGACTATGCCGGGTTCTTTGCAGTTGCTGGCGTAGAAGAAGGCGAGATCTCCGGCGTTCATGTTTCTCATGTTGTTCCGGGCTGCGAAAGGTCAGTTTCATCTCAGATCATCCACCGAACATGAGTTTATACCTGCGTATGCTCGAATGCCTGTATCAAAGTCAGCCAATGGGATCTCTCTTGCACATTGAAGAACATACCATCCCATCCTTCAGGCTCTATCTTTGCCTTCAAGTCATCAATAGAAAACTTGACATCAACGCCATTCTCAATACGAGTCTCGGGCTCAGCTTTCATGAGCCAGTACCACTGGCCATCATGCTTCGGGGCATCAGGATTAATCGTCGGGATGGAGTCGATATCTGGATCTTCAGAGACACTGCGAGAGCTGGACTGAGAAGGTTCCTGTTTCTTGGCCGTCTTCTTCCCCTTTGGCGCATCCGACTCCTCAGTTTTTGCTGGCTTTTCTGGTGCTTTGGGCTTCTCTTGCTTCTTTACAGTCGTCGTCTTGGCAGCCTTCTTTGGCGGGCTTGCTTTAGCTGGGGGAGGCGCTTCAGGCTCAGGATTCCCTTTGGCAGCTTGTCGAAGAGATCGCCGCTTGGGTGCAGCTTTCTCTGAAGCCTCAGCAACTGGCGCACTTCTTTTTCGGGGTGGCATGTTGGGATGTGGGTGTGTTGAGGTTGGCTTCACTTCATTGAACCTTGAACGCGCGCGACGCGTCTGGGGTGAGGCTTGAGCTCTGCGCACAGCCACACCTGCGCCACATTATCAAACACCCTATACAGAAGCCGTAAGAACGTTAAATCTCTCAATAGATACAATTATCCCTTTCTGCTATCTTAGCCTATTCTTCACAAAAGGACATTGTACTGACCTTTTATATCTCAGAGTCTGACTCTCTTCATCTACAATTCTTCATTCCCATGTTCCAAATTCGTGATGCGGGGTCAACCTCCAAAGATGCTGAGTTCATAACAGCAGCCTTCGACTCTTCTCTGCCATTCCTCAATGAGACTGGCAACACAGGCCAGTGGGGAACAATCCCATTCTCTCAAAGAAACGGCTTCTTGGAAGGAACCCAGGACGATATCACACAATCAGAAATCTTCCGACTCAGCGGCCAAGGTCAGCGACGACGAGTTTTCATCGCAGAGATTGAGGAAACACACTCTGACAGTGATATCGTGGACCTTTACCGCCGAAAGGATGATATGGGTAGGATCTTCGTCCCTGTGGGCGCTGCGATGATTCTCGATGACGAATTCGCAAGTCACATACGCTCTGTTCCTGTTTTGCATCCCCATATAGCAGCTGCCGAGGAAAATGGTGGCTTTGTGTTTCTGGATTTTCTTATCGCAGATCATCGCGTACCATCAGAGAGGCGTAAAGGTGCTGGGTTAGCATTGCTAGAGCATGTCAAAGCCTACGCGAATGACCACGGGAAACGAGCCATTTTCCTCGATTGCTGGACTAGAGGGACAGACAAACTAGTCAGGTATGTGCGAGTCTAATTTGCTAGTGGTGTAAGAAGCTCACGAATTGGGGATTCTAGGTACTACGAAAGCGCTGGCTTTAGTCCAGTACAAGACTTTGAGTATCATAAGAAGAACGGGGACGTATGGCCTGGTAGGCTATTTCGACTTGATTTAGCACCTATACTACCTTGATTCATAATACTGGTGATCTAATGAATTATCGATAACACATTACATCGGAAACCTCTTTCTTGGCCAGGTTCGTGGCGACGTTGCTAAGATCGAGTAGGATTTCTATCAACCTCAATCGTATCATCTACACCGGAACATTTCTCCTCAACCAATCCCCCATAACCCCCGTAGCAGGATACGCCCCATATCCAAGCCTCAACAACATCTTAACATGCCCCTCAAACCCCTCCCCCTCAAAAACCCTCATCTCCACACTCGTCCCCGCCGCCTTCAACGCCACAGCCAACTCAGCCGCCTGCCGAATGTCCCCCTTCCTCTGAACATGCAGCAGCAAGAAAGCCCCCGCATTCGGTGCAGCTGCGTGATGCGTCGGCGACATGTCTTCCAATCGTTTGGGGTCGTCGCTCAGTCCTTTGATCATGTTGGTGATTATGGGGCCGGTGCTGTCGGAGAATTCTGCGAGGGCGTTGTAGTTTGAGCCGTCGAGGGCGATGACGCCTTTTAGGATGGAGATGTTGAAGTTGGCTTTTTGGGCGTAGGCGTAGGTTGGGTCGGTGCCTAGGAGGGTTACGACGTGTGCTCCTGAGCTGTGGCCCATGAGAACTACCCTTTCTGGATCAATGTTGAGCTCTTCAGAATGTTTGATCAGGTAAGCCACGGAGTCGGCAATCTCTTGCACCTGCTCCTTGACAGTAATCTCGGGAATAAGCGTATAGTTGATCGAAGCAAAGGCGTAGCCGAGATCGTTCAAATAGCTGACTTTCTTGGAACCCGTTGAATCGAGATAGGTGCCGACCGTCCAACTGCCCCCGTGGACGTACACGATGATTGGGGCCTTGGTGGAACTTGAAGTGGGCTTCCACAGACGAAGGCGCTGAGCTTCTCTTTCACCGTAAACAATATCTGTTCCGCCTTGAGGTACATCCGAGTGCATTTCATCCAACAGTGCATGCACTCTGTCCATGTCAATATCATCATTGGTGTCTTTGTAGATAGAAAGACCAGTGACTTCGCGTCCTCGAACAGCCAAGTCCTGAGGACTCAACTCCGATGCGATAGGTGTCTCTGAAGAAGTCATTGCTGAGATTGAGTAACTTGCAGATATAAACTAGTGTAAATAGATGATGTTGTGAAGAAGTAAAGCTCAATTCCATTGCGAAAACCAATCTATTATATCATTCCTTCTTCTCCACTTTCTCATGGTCTGCGTAAGATCGCAACGTAAGAAATCCAGCAACCTAAATAAATCCAGATGCCTGGTCAGGCAGACGCATGAACCAAACAAAGGGTCCTTACTCGACTTCCATATTCGGTGTGGCCTGGTGCGATTTCCAGTAGCTTATCTCACTCCAGTTGCCGTTATATCCGGGGTCCCTGAAATGAATGAATCCACCAAAACCAAGGCGTCAATTTAGCCTAATCCATCTGCGATAAGAACCTCCAGCGCATATAAAACCAATGGCGTGACATGTTTCTTTTGTCAGCCCGGTATCAATAACAGAACAATCCATAAGCAATTTTCGTAAATCCAACCAAACTCCAATCATGTTTCTTTTCATCACAGCCCCATCTTTTCTTAGCCCTGCGTCATCAAGATACTCTCAGTAAACTCAATCACTGAGCGAAGCTGCTGTAGCTGTCCACCCTCCAACAACATAAACTCCTGGTGATTATGAATCATCTCCTGCGAAAAGTCACACCCATCCTCTCCAGGTTTCGCATCAACACCAAGTTCATCCTGAAAATCCTGCAAATGCGATGAAATATGGCTCAGAACATCAGGATCCAGCGTCAGGAATTGAGCATACGACATGGTCTTTGTTGAAGACGACTCCATGTCTGACTCGATCCAGTCGGAGGGGTTGTTGGTCAACGCTTTTGAGATGGCTGTAGTGATGCGCTTGAGCGACTTGAAGACCAGAGGGTCCGCTACGTTTGGCGATGCGGAAGATTCTTTTAGTCTGGAAAGGAAGACGTTTATCATTACGAAGTGGTCTTTCATGGTGTACAGCTCGTCACGAATCTGGCGGACTTTGGGGTTCGGTGGTTGGTATGGCTTTTTGTGAGGGCGATCGGGTAGTGCCGCTGGTGGGAAACCCATATGCTTGGTTCTAAACTCGTCAAAGTCCCTAGAGTATGTCTATCAGCTTAAGAAAGTATTTACAGGGAGGAAGGTTGACTCACGCTTTCAGAATGGGTAGAAACTCTGTAAGCAGATCTCGAATGTCCTCCAATACTTCGAGACCACGAGCTAGCTCCAAATTAGCATTCAGAGGGATATCTGCCGCCGTCAAACGCCTGCCAAAGTCTGCTGGTGGAGCAACACTCGAAAGAGTCTCCTGCGTTTTCAGCACGACTTCCTTCAGCTCCGACAGGGCTTCCCAGGTGTCGGGGTTCAGTGGGATGTCTATCAAGGCCATGTTAGAGCCCTTGGCAGCCCAGTGCTGAGCGTAGACCTCGAGCATCTTGCCAAGATCTGCTGTTTGTGCGCAGAGCTGCTTGCACGTCGAGCGGATCAAGCTCATTGTAGAGATTGCATGTCCTCCGATGTCTTTGGCTAGCTTGGCAACGGCGTCGAGAGATGCAGTGGCGTCTTGGCATGCCTTGTGATAATCACTTGGATCCGGGTTGGAGGAGGAATCATCAGGCGCATCGGTCTCCACGCCTGCGATGTACTCTCGGATTAGCTTCTCATGCTGCTGCCGTTGCCATGCAGCGATGGACTCAACAGTGTAATCTGTTACATGCACCGGACCACGCCGCGGCCGTACAGATTGTGACGATGGAGATGGACAGTTAGTATCGATATAGAAGGGTGCATCAGGGTCTTGCGCGGGGAGCGGCTGCTGTGTCTGATCGACGCTGGACGACTCGAGGGTGTTATTTCTCGGGCGCAAAGGGAGCTGCAACTGTGATGGGGGATTTGATGGGCCAGCGTGGGATGTCACGATGACTACTTGCGGCGTTGGTGCAGGGGTCTCTTGCGGGGGAGGGGACGGGGATGGCGACGATGGCCGTGAATCTATCGAAATGACGGATGCAGCGCTCTCGACTTCGAGCCAGTCGTCGGCGATAGAATCTGAACGATTCTGTGACATTTTGGTGATGATTTGATACAAAAGCTTTGAGAAATCGATGAAATGCAGTGGTACTTTTGATGGTTTTGAGGGGGAGGATGATGAGGGTTGAAAAAAAGTGTGTTACCTTTCAGCCTGGATTAGGCAGACGTCGCGGGTTGCATCGAGGCTGCAGTGGTCAGCCCTATAAGGTTCACTCATGGGATTAGGTCAGCATTTCCTGTGTGTCATCTTTGGAGACGGAAACCCAGTTTGGGATATAATTTCCATTCAAGATAATCTTATTCGTCTGTGGCATTCTGCGTTTTGATACTGCCAATGGATGGTAGCTTTGGGGAAATGGATGAGTCAGGAATGGAGTCATGTCCAAACCGTCATACCAGGACTGGCCGAATTATGCCCTTTGCGACAATTAATTACGCTTGTTGATTGGCCAGTTCAAGATGGAACATACTTTATCATCCAAGAAGTGCGACAAGGTCGATGCGCAGGCGTCAAACATTCAGAAGGCTGATGCCATTTCCAGCATCTGCGATTCTGGTAGCGCGTCTTCGGGCGGGATCTAATATTTGTTAGCGTCTGATATGGGGCCCATCGGTTAATTCATAGCGTCAACCTTGCCAGAATCCCGCTTTACCTCTAAACCAGCACTAGGTACATTTATCGGGGACAATTGTTGTTATTGTAATTTACTTATTTGTTTATTGGACATTGCCATCTCTGTACAACATTGGGTCGCATTGTGGCTTGCGGGGTAAGTCAGCCCAACGAGGCTCTCACCTGAGGCCTCAGCTCAAAACGAGATCTCGTCCATCACCCAGAGTCAACTCCAAAAAAAAGAGTTCTTTCGTGTCGACGCCACCAAAATGTCGGGCCTTGAGCCACTCGCGGCCTTGGGGCTTGTGTGCAATATCGTTCAACTGGTCGAAGTCGGATTGAAAACAGCCACGCTTTTCAAAAATGCCTACCGCACAGGCGAACCGGATCCCGAGCTCAGCATCCACGCCCAGAACCTCGCAGACACCGCTTTAGGCTTGAGCCAGTCACTGGAGCTCTCACAACAGCCTCTCAATCTTGAAGACGCGAGACTATTGACTCTTGCACGAAACTGCCGAGATGCCGAAGCTGAATGGAGAAAGAAAACCCCAGCTCGGTTTCTTTCCCAACAGCAACCTCGTAAGCGAGATCGTTTTGGGGCTGCAATTCGAGGATTTATCAACAAACCGGAAATCTATCGTCTGGAGAGTCAATTGCAGAAAGCCAAGGAGTGTCTGGAGACTGGTCTTCTGGTTGGAATTTTTCAACGGCTTGACGTCTCCAAGGTACTAGCCAATGACCTCCAATACAGGTTTCGAGACCTGCTTCAGGCAACATCCACAAGCGAAAAGAAACTCCATGGCCTTATTCAAGCACAAGCAGCCCTTGTCAACACGCAAATATCAGACCGTATCCATCAAGCTGAGGCATCTACCAAGACTCATATCACAACAGAGTTTGCTAGTCATGAGTCGAGACTCAAGTCACACGCAGAGCATGGAAAAGACACCATTTTGACAGAAGCTGAAGCGAGAGAAAACATTCGACGGGAGATTGAGGCTTATAAACAACTCCTGTGCAGCTTTCAGTACCCCGATATGAATCGTCGACGAAACGAGATACATGCCTCCTATGGATCGACTTTCAACTGGCTATTCGAGAAAGAGTTTGGGGGTAGTTATCTAAAACCTGGGGCTTCTGAATCATACTCCCAGTCTGAAAACAAAGCAGACTCTTATCATCAAGAGCTGGCTTGCAGCAGCTTTGTGATATGGCTCAAATCGCCCGAAGCCCGTTATTGGATTAGCGGCCATCCTGGATCCGGAAAGAGTGTTCTCATGAAGTTTATCGTCTCCCATGAACAAACGATCCCGTCATTGAGACAATGGCAACCTGAAGTCCGGGTCATCGCCCACTTCTTCTGGAAGGCCGGCAGTCATATGCAAAGTAGTTTCAAGGGCTTTCTATGTTCTTTGGTCTACCAACTGTTCTCTTCAGACAAAGAGTATGCTATGAGCTGTCTAAAACACAACCCCGATTGGTCTCATAAGGCTGGACCTGGTGATTGGGACAAGGATGACCTCCAATTCTTGGTTCACAGTTACGCAAAGCAGCCCGCTCGACCTTTCTGTCTTTTCATTGACGGACTCGATGAGCTTATGGATGATGACGGTGTAGGCATCCTCGTTGACTTTCTCGATACTCTGCAAGAACCTCCACGTTTAGTCAAGATCTGCATGTCAAGCCGTCCAGAGTCAGCCATACGAATGCGGTTGGGTCGGAACCCCAACATAAAAATGCAAGATTTAACACGAAATGATATCAAGCAATACGCACGGGCTAAACTGATGAAGGAAGTATCTCTGGCAAACTCTTCTATGGGTATTGAGGATCTTGTGACGAGTATCAGCGACAAGGCAGAAGGGGTATTTCTCTGGGCTGTTCTGGTAACAAGATCGATTTCACGTGGTATCTCGAACGGCGACTCAAGAGACTTTATCCAAAAAAGGCTTCGGAAAACTCCTAAGAAGCTTCACGAATTATACCTCGATATGTGGACGAGGCTGGGCGAAGATTCGGATCTTTATCAGTATTCGACTGCACTCGTCTTCAAGATTGTCCTCTTCACATGGCAATCAAACCGCAAAGCCCTACCATTGGACGTTCCACTACTGTTGTTTTCGGCAGGGTTGATATCCATTTTGGAATTAATGCTGGCGTCAAGTGACGATCTGTGGTCCACATCTTTTGAAGAATATGATAAGCTCTCCGCCACAGACCTTGAGCAACGGTGCAAGGAACTATCGACCAGGTTGCCTCTTAGAACGGCCGATCTCTTCGAGGTCTTTCAAGCAAAGGACCACGAGACATCAGATGAAAAACAATGGGCTGACAAGCCACACTCCACTGTAAACAAGTATGACAATCTAGGGGTAGAGGCTGTTCATCGAACGGTCTTCGACTTCCTGATCGAGACAGACGATGGAAAGAAGATTATGGAGCACCATAAGGCGCCTCAAGAAGAATTATTCATCAGAACGTTCAGATCGCGCCTTCTCCGAAATTGCCTATGCCCAGAAGCTCGATACACATCGAACAAGAACGAGGATGATAGCAATTGGCTATCGGCATGGCGACAACTAGAAATTCAGCTCCAGTTACTCTCAAACCACGCCGACATTATTCACGGTTCGACGTTAGTCGAAATGTTAGATCTTCTATGGGCCTCTTTTGTTCAAATGACTAAAAGTCTCCCGACACACCCAGACACAAGTATGGGCATCGACAAACGAATATGCAAGTTAGACTACTTACTGCGCATTGTTCCTAAGGGATTCGACACTTATATGATAGATTATCTCATTGAATGGGAAAGTACTCGACAGTTCGATGCGCTGTATAAAGTCCTAATTGCTTGCCATAAATCAGACGGTTTCCCTTGTAGTGACTTTGAATGGGCTGGAAAGCAACGTCTTATACAACGCATTCTTTCGATCATTGTTTCCCATAGATTCCATATTTCGACTCCCAGTGGACAGCACCTAAGTAGTGATACTTTGGTAAAAGCGAGCATGGCGTGCTTTCTCATCACTGCCGTCGATACTTTCCGGATCTTGCAACGCCGCACCTACCCTGCATCCCCATGGGACGCTCATAAAACTAGCGTCATTCTCAGAATGATTAGGGACTTCCGCTATTCATTATGCCTAGGAGATCACATAGTTGTTACATTATTCCTGAGCGATAATTGGGGAGGTGTCCCAAACTTGATCAGCTGCAGACGTCAACGAGACGATGAAAAGGCTATCTACGTGGAAATTAGCATGTCCATGCTGATTCAGATCTTTTTACAGCAAGTAGTCAAGGATGATACAACTTCCTGCCGTCATGAGCTCGAAGAGGCTCTCAATTTGAAAGCCTTCCCTCAGACTATAAGGCCCGTCATGCTTGGTATAGGGTTTGAGCACTTTGAACTATCCAACGAGGATCTTCCCGTTTTTCAGAGGTACTGCCTCAGCCAACTACTACCTGAACACTCCAGCCCGCCGAGTGAGGATTTAGAAGATACGGAATGGTGTCACAGAAGGGCAAATGAAGCTCGCCGAGATATGATAAAACGAGTTAAGACGGCAAATGGAATGGAAGAGAGGATCGGTCTGAACGAGGCGGACTTCCACCTTTGTAGTTCTTGCGAGGCGAGAAAAGGGGCTTAAGTATAAATGTCACATTGTTATGCTGCCGAATAGTTTTATATCTTAGAATACAGTCAACAGAAATGCTCAAGGGCGCGGGAAGATCACTTAATTTTGGGATGTCGCCAGTCACATTCAGTATGAAATGTCTTAAATCAGGCTGTTTGTATTTGGACTAATTCTATTATTTCGTTTCAATCATCTCCTAACATAGATAGCGTGGTTGTCAGATCCTGAGCGGTACCCTTCCAGCCATCTGGCAAACTTCCGCTATCGGATGCCTCGCCCTGGCCCGCCCCCGAGGGTTCCTCTTGGAAGCGGCTAGTAAGTTTCTCCAACGTTGCAGAAGAAGGATCCTTCGCCACCATCTCAAGATCAACCGGATAAGCACTAAAGAACTCCCGACTCCTACGACTCTCATCCCGCACCTCTTCCAGCAGCCGCTGTGTGTTGGCTGTCAAGGGAACCCCCTGGCGGTTCGTCATGACTATCAGACTCTGCACTATGCCACTAACAAAAGGCATGTAACGAGCTAGATGCTGATAGCCGCGCATGCAGAGCAGGAAGTAGAACTGCGATTCATTACTGGACAAATCTCGTAGTATGTGGTTGACGAGGTAGAGCATACCGCTTTGCCAGATGATGGAGTATTTGGACGACTCGCAATTTGCACGGTATTGGTAGACAAGGCGCTTCAGTTGCTCGATCGATGCTGATATGACGGCTTTCGGTGTGGCGTTTACTCCCGCAAAGGCTGGGAGCTTTGGCTGCGGGAACTTATGCTCGAAAGGGCGGAACAAATCGATAATGGCTGTATGAAACCAAATACTCGGTAATGTAAGCATCTTTACCAATTTTTTCAGGGTCACTCTAAACTCACTGTATGTTGAGAACATGGTCTGGGTTATTCTCATGACGTTGTACTGCGACGGGCAATGCATCTGCCCAGCCCAGTAACCTCTGGAAGACAGCCACGGCCGATGACATGGAAGTTGACTTCTCACAGTAGTAAATGTAGGTCATGTCAAACACGATCAGCCAGAACTGACACACGGATGTATACGTAGTGTCGATACTAGGTATGCCGTGCTGGGCTGCGGTCATTGTTTTCCCTGGAATGCGAAACCTCGGTGCCCTTTTGGGCATTGGTTCTTGGTAATAACTCATCGATATGACCCTGGTGACTATGTCAGTTGTACGTTTCACAGGGCATGTTTCACATGGAACTGTACATTTGGAAGTTAAAAGACCCCCAAGCAGCTGCGCATGCTGCTCTTTCAACGCATTCATCGCTCAGGTCGAGCCTATTTTGTGAGTAGACGTCTGATTCCCCGTACAATCGCATGCGCTGAGCCATCCTGGCATTATCTTCTTGCAAACGACGTCCCGCTTTATCCTTTCCTAGCGTAGTTAACGTCATATTCATCAAAGACGTCGCTGCCACAGTCGTGAGACTGTCAACGTCCTTCTGATCATCATAGATCCGTAAGGCCTCATCCAAAAGCTTGGTAGGTAGGGTAGCGGCCATCGGTTCATAGTGGGCATAGCTTTGCTGTAAGGCGAGCTTAGTTATAACTGTTGACGAACGTAGACCGAGGGTTTCGAAGACTCACAGTGGCCCAGGCAAGAAGAGCGTTGACCAGCATGCTGGAGCAGAAGTTGATCTCTACATTGACCAGGTCATCTAGAAACAGATCGGTGTCGAAATAGGCCCACCAGGGCTGATTCATATTGAGATATAAGGCGATGGCCTCAGCGGCGAATTTGTTACTTATGGGAATGCTTGTCCAGGGCGAGATGTCGACGTGATGAAGGCGAGGGTCGATGAAAATACTGTTGTCAGCCCCAAATGATGTTCCGCCTAACACTTCCCGCGGTCGAACTACTCTGTTCACCGCCACGGTCGATACACTATCGTGGAGAAGATTCGATAGCCCCGGGTTTTGAAAGATATCGGCATTCTGTGGCTCTATGCCGAGCAGTCCTAGATCCGGAGAAGCCGCATCGAGAGGGGCGAGGGGCAAATAGACCTGCGGATACTGAACAACGAGCTGGAACTCGAGCGGTGTCTGTGTTGGGGTGACGCTGCCTCTAGCTGCTGCATGGATCGACGGGTTAATATTCGTGGACAAATTGCCGCCAATAGAATCCATGGTCTCTTTGGGGGAGCGGCCTTGTCGCAGACACTCCAAGGCTTGCAGCGCGAAGGCCTCGGGTTGATCTCTGAGTAATTCGACCAAGTCTTCTGAAGACTGCACATCTCCACGGATATTTCCAACTGCCGGTGGCCTCGGGCTGAGGGAGGTGCCTGGCTGGTCAGAGTTTGGAGTACTTTGGGTGGAAGTTCGTTGGCGAAGATGCTCGACGGTGGCTTGGAGCCTCGCAATCTGATCTTTATCCGCTTGTCGGCGGTTAAAACCAGCTGGCGTGTCGTAGACGCAGTCAATCGATGCTTTTTCACACTGATGGCATTTTGGACGAGCACCTCCGCACTATTGCTTCAGTATTAGCTGTCGCTGAAGAGCCTGGACTGAAATAAGTTGAAGCAAAAAGTACCTTGACCTTGCGTCTCCGACAGGCTGGTAGATCGTTGGTCAGCTTGACATTGCCACTGGTATTCCCGGCTTTCCAGAACTCACTCTGACAAGCGACGGAAGCGTTGCGTCTGCGCGGGGGGAGCGCCCTGCGTTTGCTAGCAGCGGGAAGTACCTGGTCATTCTCTCCCGGTGCTTCAGCCGCGAGTTTAGGTAGCAGTATCCTTCTCTCTGGCGGAGCCATTGTAGTTAGTGCTGCAGTTAGAAAGGGTCGCCACTAGGTCAGATTTGTGTGAGGGGAGGATTTTCAGCCAGACTGCGTGGGGAATCGGAGCCCTCCGTTGCGTCTTATTGGCTGCTTTCGCTACGTACCTTCATCACTGACCAGGGAGGGCACTGTCGCGTAGAGTATTCAGACGATATTGATAACTCTTAAAATCTATTGAGCAACCACGTTCATAAGATAAACCTCTTCGTGTAACGAAAGGAATGTAAATTAAGGCCTCAGGTTCAAGCCTGAAAGTAAACACAGTAAAGAAGCTGATAATATATCCATAGAAATTATTACATAAGCGCCCATGCCTTCCACCACGGCTAAAGCATTTAACAGGGAACCCAGTAGTCTCCAATAAGCGGGCACACAGTCTTAGTCTTGCAAACGCGGTCGTTGTAGCCCGGATAGTAGCTCTTGCAGAAGTCGGCAGTGAATCTGTCAGGCATGTAGTCTGAATATTTGTCGCTAGGGTAGCACTAAGTATCGCGACGTTAGCAAAACACAACATCATAGGGGCAACAAGAGTTACTTACAAGAACCCCACCGTCAACTCGTTCGGCGCGGCCGCGGATGTACCCGCAGTAGCCGTCTACCGTGGTTTGACCTTGCGCGTTGACACAGGCGCAGGCTTGCACCTGTGTGCTCGCAATCTTGTCGGGGACTGGTGCGGGAGTGGCCATGATGGCGGGGATGGCCAGAGCGAGGGTGAGAAGGTACTTCATGATGATGGATTTTGTGTGGTTACTGAACAGAACTAATGAAGGATGACTTGCTTGTAGTAGAGAGGCTTGTGATGGTGATGCAGCAAAAGATTGAAGTGCTTGACAGGAGGAGTATTTATGTTAAACAATATCACAAACACCGGCTTGGCAAGTATGTTCATGAGTTTATTCAGCTGTTAAACAAAACCATCGTAAGCATTACAAAGATATATTCAATGCCACTTTAGGGATTTATCTAATATCACATTTAACAGTATCACTTGTAAAGCATGATTGCATGGATAACTCTCTTGGAATAAACCCAACCAGGTTACACTATACCTCATTTCTGGCAGGCATAAACCGCAGCATTTAACAGTCACATCATGAGCTGGTGACCTATTACAGATAGAAAAGCCAAAGTAGGTAGGTAACTGCCCTGCGGACCGAGCCGCACCAATTAAAGACTTACAGAACAGTCCTCAAATGTCCAACGGACTTTTGAGGGCGCGGGGTTATGCATACACAACCTCGGACTGATGCTACGCTAGGGTCACAATGCAGAATTATATTATAGACCAGGCAGAATTAACTGCATTTCCCAATACGCTAAAATCGATTCTGCAGGCATTTCAGGACGGCAAAGGGCCGATCCCTCGTTCATTATGTTTTATTCAGGGTCCGGAACGAGATTTTAGTTGCCGGATCTGATACATCCGATCATGCCATGGCCGAATGAGAGAACGCGGAAGTATCGGCTGTTATTCAAAGCTTGAATTGAAATATTGCTCTCCCTTCACCTTGATCGTACATTGGTCCTTCGCATCCTTTCCCAAAGCCTGCTATGCGTTCTTTGTTCTGACTTCTGAGAGAGCTAAGCTTTGCAATGGCTACATACCAGCACATACTCAACCTGTTTCTGCCAAACCACATCCTTTGGCCTCCAGAACGAGGAAACATCCAATAATATACACCGCGTTGGCTTGGTGAGTTACTTGATCATCGCCCGTTGCCTATTTCTTGCAGCTGTCTAAGAGACAAAGATAAAACTGCCCTCAACTTCTGTAGCTTGTGTCCGTGAATTGGGAGTCTTAAGGAATAAATGTGTGTTCTTTCCCAAGGTAAAGCTCTGGGCCAAGACTAGCACAAACTTCTATGAAGAGTGTTGTCCTGTTTGGAGATATTAGGGTGGATACTGAACGTTGACGTTGCAAAGGAGGACGCCATAGTGCTTTGCTTCGATGGCGGTGTCTCCTGCCCCACTGATCGCCCTGAGCCAGCTGACCCTTGTCCTACATCCCCAATTGGACTTTGAACTGGTGCTCGAGGATATATCTCGTAGATACGGTATTCTGGACATATAGATACGCCGGGAGCCTTACACTTGCGGTGGTCTGCTGATCTGTGGGATCCGTGAGGTATTAGCTACTGATATACTGTGCCAAACGGTTGCAAGCTGAATTCCTGCTCTCGCTGTTAGGACTTCCAGTCTTGCGATTGAAGTGGTCTAGTGTCGAGACAGCTTTGATAGGCCTTGATGATCCAGATGACATCGATTAACCCTACCTTAGGAACTTTGATCAGATGTTTCACAGCGGTTTATATACTGCATGGGACACTGTAACCTTCTGTATAGTATCTCGACGTGGTAAAGTGGAATTCGGCTTGGTTTTGTTGTTATGAATCAGACAAACTGTCCTGTAGCTCGCCGACAAACTGTTATTTGGATACCCAAGCCTTCTTCTGCCATGCATCGAGGTCTTTTTCCATTATGATCAATGTTCCAAGACCACTTTACAATAAGCAGTCCAAGAATGACTTACCTAGACAAAGTTGGGGATGCTGACTTATGCGATCAGCCATAAGTCTCAACTGCAAATAACATATCTAGCTCACAACTTCCACCATTAACTTTCTCTAGGGGTGAGTCTGCGAAGCTCTGCACAGTAGTGGCCCTCGGCACACAGGTCAAATGTCAGTAATATATGCATATGAGCATTGCTCATCAAGTATTACTTGATGACTTACCTATCACTGCAGTGTAGCTTTGTGGCGATTGTGGCTAGATTCTCGTCCGTATGGGAAGGATTCACATCGGACCAGCTCACCGGTAGTAACATGGCAGTTTAGATCTAAGACCTCGGGCCCATTTCATAGAAACGTTCCAGGCAATGGTAATGCTTGTTGTGGGTAACTTGTGTAGTATCAAAGAAGAAAGGTTATGGTTATGAACTATTACTTGGTGCATTTCAATATCACGTTCAAATGGGCGCTGAAGAGTGTGTGAATTTTAATATTGTACATGGGCTTGACTTCTGCAAGCGCATTCACTATTATCTACATATAAAATAAGCTTGACCTTTCAAAAGATCAATCCTCCTACATCAACATATCGCGTCCCCTCCTAGTGTATCTCAGATAACTTAGAACTGGCGAGCGTGGCGACGAGTCTTCTTGGAGGCACCGTTCTTGGAGCGGAGCCAGTCAATGAAGGTGTCAAGAGTGAAAGTCTTGGGGAGAGAACCATCCTCAGTACCCTCCTCCTCATCGACAGGGGCCTCAGTGGAAGGGACCTCAGCGGCCTGAGTAGCAGCGGCAGCGACAGAGGTGACGAGGCTGGTGGGAGCGACAGGAGTGGGGGCAACGGGGGTAGGGGCAGAAGGAGCAGGAGTCGAGATAGTTCCGTTGGAGGGAGTGTCGGGGACAACGGGCTTGGTGCCAGAAGCAGAACCATACAGAGCAGGTCCGGGAATCTCGTAGGTGGTGGAACCCTTGTAAGGGTCGAAGAGAATACCAGGCTCAGAGTCGGTGTAGAGCTCAGTGGTCAAGGTACCCTCAGGCTCATCGGTTCCAGAACCAGTGATGTCAATGTTGAAGCACTGAGGGTAGTTCTGAGCACCGTCCTTGGAACCAGCGCCGTGGAGAGCGATGATCTCGTGACGGAAGACGTAGCTACCAGCAGCAAGAGTCTCAGGAACAGTGGTAGTCCAGGTGTTGTTGTTCTTGATCAGATCGGCAGCAGCCCAAGTTCCATCCAGACCAGCGGCATCGATCTTGACCCACTTGAGAGTAGCAGGGTCAGCAGAAGTGCACTTTCCAGAGCACTTGGCAACGTAGGTCAGAACGGGGCCAATGTGAGACTCGGGCCAGGCAGACCACTGGAACTCAACGGTACCACCAGCCTTGACGGACACAGAGGTTTTACCAGGAGCGGCCTTCTTGTGGCAGGCAATGTCGGAGGTGCCATAGTCGGAGGGGGGAACGAAGCCGTTGTCGAGGTTCTCAGCGGACCAAGCAGCGATGGTGGGGATCTCGCCGCCCTGCTGAGCCTTGTAGTAGGAGCTGAGATCGTAGCCAGCCTGGTAGGTTCCGTCGACCTTGATACCGGTGACGGTTCCGTGGGCGAGAGCGACGGAGGCGAAAGCGCCAGCGAGAGTAGCAGCGACCTTGAAAGACATGTTGATTCTTTGAAAAGAGAGAAATTGGTGAAGGTGGTGAGAAAGTCAGGTAAGAGTTTGAGAAAAAGAGTGTAATAGACCAGCTTCACACAGCGAAGAGAAAGAATGGAATGGAATGTAGAAAAAAGAGTGAATGCACTGCACTTGAGATGAGAAACTAAGCTGAAGAAACGAAAAACAAGACGACAAGAGTTTCACGTTTATATATGTTTCTTTAACACCTTTGATCGGATTTAGTGATCGACGCTCCTTATCGCCCGCCAAGAAGCAGCTTAATTCACAGTGGTGGAAAAGCACGTCGTCTCAGCTTCGTGGAGCCGCACGCCTTTTTCGGATAAGGCCCCGGCCCCAAGCGCGCGGTAATAGGCCCAAGCTCCAGGGACTGTTACAGACTCAGTTGGACATTCAAGGTTATTTGTTTCTGATTTCGTCTAGACTTGTTGATGGCGTAAGATGCACGTGGAAGGCCTGAGACGTTAATTTAATAAAATTTCCGCCTATCGAACTAATTGTTTAAGCTTATTTCTGGGTCCTGCGACTTGTTGGTGTTGATGACTGGAGGATTTTTCGCATTGGGCTTGTCAGGGGGATGATGCAATTCCGTGTTTTGTTGTTTCGTATGTCGGACGGAAAGTGGGAGTCCTTGGACAACATTCTGTCCAATGATTCGCTTCGTGAGTGTCTCTTTGTCGAATTTCAAGCAGCCGATGCCTAACAACAAAGACTTGAGGAAGGTTGTAATAAGTGTATAATGGCCTCCTACTAAGTATTCCTATAGTTCTGGGTCTGGAATTCCTTAGGGCTTCTGTAGTTATTTGCTAATTTTTCTACACTGATTAAAGCTCTCAGCTGTAAGTCTCGAGTGCGAATAACAAATCGTAGCCATTTGCTTTCGAAGATCAACGATTCAGTGCCAAGACTATTATCGATCTGATCGCCCCTAATTCTTTACGCGGGTTGAGTCCTTGTACGCGGTTAACGCGCCCCTGTACCCTGCAGCTGTCCGCTTACCTGGAACACTACCTAGCTTGACGTTTCAAGGTCAAGAAACGAGATCCCTAGTCTAGTTTGTGTCTAGCGATATTATTTACCTGCAGCGTTGACCCACGTATCCCTTACATATGTGACGAGGAAGCAGCTTTGTGTATCCGCATATGTCTATTCAATCAGGTGGCCAGTATCATAGAGACTTGCTTGAAGCCTTTTACCTGTCTATCTAAGTATCTGCGAGAATGCAGTCTGCTGATGGCGACTTTGACTCTCACTGCTGTGATCCTCGAGGCTGGTATTTGTGGTGTATTGATCAACGGCCAATCAACGGTGAGCAAAGACGCACAGAGGTAAAGCTGTCTCCTCGTCACGTGGAGACTGACTTACGTTTAGATACTCTGCATGAAAACTCAGAATCAATACCCTATATTGTGTATTAGAAGAGATGACCCAGAGGCCTAGTGTATTAACATACTTATGCTTAACTGTCAATTCAGCATTAAGCTATTAATAAGGTAACTAAGGTTCCTGTTTGCAAATGTAATTTATTAAGGAGTCGCAAGATGAAAGAAACGCTCAAGCCTCGCAAGACATGCCAATGTTCCCTCTATACATTGTTCAATGATATATACTTGACAGCGACTAACTATCTCTGCCTGGTGACCGTCTGTCTGAGACTTTGCTGTGCCCTGACTAAGCGGCAATGGCAAAAATAAATTTTCATATCTGGACCCCTGTATCGGAAGTTCGGAAGATAGACTCGCCGAACCTCAATCTGAGATACAACCAGATCTTCCAACAGATCCAATACATCAATACACAAAGAATGAATATTGCATATAGCTGTTGGATAGCACAGTGTTCCGGTTGAAGCTGTATGTTTGCCGATTGAATCCCGTTGAATTGTCTGGTCATCTACCCAGGCTCTGGATGACGTATCCACTGATATCTGATGTGCCGGCATATGGCGCGGGAGTTATCTTGGCCCGCTATCCGTAGACTGTCTTCTGATCGGGTTAAGGGCGGGCCGTTACGTCGGAAACTTTTAGCTCAAGCCGGTTTTCGATGTCCGGCACGTCAGAAGAGCCTCCCACCGGGTATACGGGATGTCTTATGTTGAATGCGTAAAGCTAAAATCGCCGACTATCAAGCAAGGGAGAAACAGCAACGAATAGGATGCCCAATAGGTGTCACATAAGAACCATGATTGGTGGCTCGGGCAGTTAGATAAGCGGCTGATTTGATTTTACCAGTTTGCCAGAGCATTCCTGTTAAACTCCACATAACAATATTGCTGGCCAGCTCGCATGACACATATCTCTAAGACCAACGCTGTGCTTTTTGTTAATATAAGACTTGATGTTTGATTAAGTAACTTGGGAAGTATTCAGTATACTGTCTGCAGTCTTCTGTTTGGATGGAGATAGTTAGCTGTTACAGCTTTTCTGCAACCGGGACGCCCGGAACGTGTGTCTGAGAATTTTCGGACGTTTTTGTAAATATAACCTCAACGCCCAACTGGTTAAGAATGGGCTCCCGCGGACACCGGGTGGGTATTTTCATGGTCAGACCACATATTTATACCAAAATGGCTCCCATTATCTTCTGTCATATCCTCATGCAAGCAACATCCTTGATAGCGAGTAAATACATTATTTACGAGCATTATTTTGCACCCTAACTGAACCACGACTTGAAATCCATAACTTCGAAACGAGCTGGACATAAACGAACAAAGAGCTACCTTTTCGAGATGTCCAACACTACGGATGCGTCGGGTCCGCTCACCCAAGCACAAGTCGATACACTAAGGTCAGGATGTCACAGCTTGATAGAAGGAATCGATACCTCCTACGGCTATGTGCCGACCTTAGGAGCTGGAATAGCATTCTGTGCTCTCTTCGGTCTGAGTCTTTTTGGTCACTTTGTCCAATTTGTTAGGAAACGTCAATGGACGTCATTTGCTTTTACAGTCGGAGCCATGAGTATGTCAAACTGCTCTCCCAAGATCTCATAAATAATCCCAAGAAAGCTTCATATTACTAACACCTATCTATTAGCTGAAGTCATTGGTTGGGCTGGTCGAACGTGGTCAAGCGAATATCCATACAACAACAACGCGTTCTTGATGCAGATAGGGTTTAAAATACCCAGCCTATAGGTATCTATAGGTACCTATTTAACAGGGGTATATACCTAGAGATACCCATTTTAGATGCCTACCTATAGGCAGGTACCTAGATAAGATAATTATATAGATATAGGTACTTATAGGTAAAGATTAATTATAAATTAATATCTAAATAAAAATTTAAATTACTTATAATATATATCTTTAATTTATAGTAATTAGATATAATAATTACTTTAAATTAATAGTAAATTAGTATCTTATAAGCCTTTACTCCTAGTACCTTAATAAATCTCTTAAGAAAAAATATAAAACTATAATAGCTTAGTTATTACCCTAGACCTAGTCTTCTAGTATACTCTTATATGTATCTTTATTACTATTTTATAGCTCTTAATTAGGCTTATTCTTACCTCTATCTTACATCTCTTAATTAATCTTATTCTTACTTCTATTTTATATCTCTTAATTAAATATAGCTTTATCTTTATTTAACTTATTAAAAGCATTTTTAAGTCTAACTACTAGATCTTCTAGGTTAATTTATATTTTAGACTTTTTCTATCTATTTTATTACTATTTTTATATTTTAGTATCCTTAGTAATATATATTTAAGCTTTAATGAATTTATCCCTTTTATAAGCTTAAATTTCTTTTAATTCTACTTAATCTTATATATACTATACTACTTAATTTTCCTTAGTACTAAAAAATAGAAGTAACTTAATAGTATTTAGATTAATTATTTACTAAAGGTAATTATTTATAGAGTTTACTATAATATACTAAATGTAATAGTATATTTATATATTCTTCTTTTAAATAGTTTTATAGTTAATATAAGTAAATAGAAAATTAATATTTAAATTTAAAATTAATTAGTATAATTAATTACTATATAAGATTACTATAAATAACTTACCTTTAAAGAGCTAGTATATAAAAGCTTTAATTACTTCTTTAAAAGTACTAATAGCATTAAAAGTAATATAAGTAAAAGCTATAGTATAGTTTCTAGTTATATTAAATATAATTTTATAGATAAAGTAAATAAAAGGGGTATATATAATAGTAAGCTTATTGCTCTTAAGAATTTAAGTTTTATAATTCTTTATCTAGCAATTTATAATAGTATTAAAAAAAAGAATTATAATATAAATAAACTACTTACTAAAAGTAGTAATAGAACCCTTAAGGTAAGATTTCCCTTTTAATACTTAGGCTTTATATATACTTTTTTAAGGCACTTTACTAGTAATAGACTTTTAAGGTTATTTACTAGTAATAGACTTTTAAGGCTATTTACTACTAGTAGTCTTTTAAGCTACTTATAGAAAAGGGCTTTAGCTGCTAGTTATCTTAAGTAATTAAAGAATTAGAAGTAATTATCTTAATAGATTACTATAAGAAAAAGAAATTAAAAATAAAAACTCTTAAAATAAAGAAAAGAAGAATTAGAAATTATAAAATTTAAAAGGTTATATAGTATTAAAATTTAAAGTATAAGCTTAATAAAAGTAATTATTTTAATTAATTATTATAAAAAGATTAATTAAAAAGGCTAGAATAAAAAGAAATATTAAATTTTACTTAAAACTTATAAATTTTAAAATTTAAAGAGTTTAAAAGGTTAAAGTTAAGTTAATATTAAGATTTAGTTTTCTAAGTAATAGGTCTTAGTATAGTAATTTATTATAAATTTTAAGCTAATTAGAAAAGAGTATTTTACTAATTATTACCTATTTAGAACTAGTATTTTAAATTTAAGATCTATTTTTTTATTTCTATTGCAGTACTAGAAATCTTAATCTCCTTTTAAACTTATCTTTTTTAAACCCTTAATTTTTTAGCTTTTAAGATATAATTGCTTTTAGCTATAAGAATATTAATTTTTATACTCTAGCCTTTATCTTTCTTATATATTATAGTAAAAGCTACTATTTTTTAATTTTTCTTAAAGTAGAAAAAATAAGTAATAAGAGCTAAAGTAAAGAGCTTATTTACACTTATAGTAATTATTTAAGCTAATCTTCCTAAGGTATCTATATAGTAAGCTATTATGTAAATAAAAGCCTAAGAAGGATTTATTAATAAATCCTTATATAAAGAAAGCTTATACTAGAATAGATATACTTCTTGTAAAATGCTATAAATATAAAACTATAAAGAAGAACTTTAATTAGTAGTAGAGTTACTTAAAGATTAAACTCTACTAATATATAAATTATCTTAATACTAATAAAGTAATTAAAAAAGTACTTAAAGATATTACTTTTAATAACTATAATATAGACTAGTAAGTATATTTTATTTATTAATATTTAAAGGCTAATTTAAGGTAATATTAAAAAGGGTAAATATTATAATCTCTTTAAAGATAAAGCATTTATAATATTAACTTTTAAGGCTAATAAAATCCTATAAGATAATAATAATCCTTTCTAGAAGGATATTAATAATCTTACTAAGAAGAATAACTACTAGCTTACTTCTATTAATAAAATGCTTAATTAAAATAAAAGTTAAGCTATAATCTTACTAAAAACTAATAAATAGATTAAATAGTAAAAGATTATAATATAAAAATATAATATTTTTAAATTAATTTAAGCTAATTATTTAAGCTAATCTTAAAATTTATATAACTTATATTAAATAGCTAATAATTACTATATTATATTTCTTATAAGTTAAATGTAATAAAATTATAAACTACTCTTAAAATATTAAGTATTAGATTAATGCTATTTAAACTAAGTTTAAGTTCTTTAAGTAAGTATTTATAGTAATTATTTATAATAATTACTTACTTATAATTAACTATAGATAATCTATACCTCTACTTTATAGTCTAAATATCTTTTTTTAACTTAAGTTATATATTTAATATATTATAAAACTAAAGAATCTAAAGGCACTTAAGCCCTTTAATCTATTCTTTAAATTATCTATAGATAATTAAGCTTTTATATAAAAGCCCTTTAGTAAGCTTTTAAGTTTAAGTTAAGCATATAAGGATATTTTTCCTTTTAAGTTTCCTTTAGTATAAAAGTAATAGTAAGATAATATTATTATAAGATTTTATAATATACTAATTTATTATAATAACTTTAATAGATTTTAAGTCTTTTATTATTAAGGATAATAAATATAGTAAAAAGCTTATTAATATCTCTATTAAACTAGTAAACCTTTTATACTTAAAAAGATTTAATAAATCTATTACTAGTAGAAGTATATATCTACTATATAGAATTACCTTCTTAGGCCTCTATCTCTTTAAGATAATATTATCTTATAGCATTTAAGCCTAAGTAAGGAAGTATTATAGCATTTTAAAAGTACTAATTATCTTATATTCTAGCTTCTTATTAAAGCTTATAAGCTATTAAAGCTTATTAATATTAAACCTTAAATTGCTTTAATGCCTTTAAGACTTTATATTTTTATAAATTATCTTTACTAATTTTATATTAATATAATATAAAGTTATATGCTTTATATAAATTGTATATAGGTTTAAGTTTAATTATATTTAGTTAAGATTTTTAAAATATAAATATTTAATTTACTTTTAAATAGCATAATAATAAAGCTTTTACTTATTTCTTAAAGTGCTTTAATTGCTAATAACTAAAATTGTAGATTAGACTTTATATTTAACTTAATTTCTTAAATAATTTGCTAAAATAGCAGTTATAATATAAGAAGTTTAGTTATATATTAAAGTTAATAGATATTCTAAAGAATTTTTACTTATTATATTAATATAAATAGTAAAAAGTACTTAAAAATTAACTTACTATTCTATTTTAATTACTACTATATATAACCTTAAGGCTTTTACTTATCCTATATTATATATTTTCTTTTTAATCTCTTTAGTTTATTTTTAATTTTACTTAATAGCTTTATATTTAACTATTATGATTTTTTACTATATTATAAGGTAAATCTTAAAGTATAAGAGCTTAACTATTAATTTAATTAAGGTAGTAATACCTATAAAATAGTTAATAAATAAATATATATAGTAAGTAAAATATTAATATAATATATACCTTAAGAAGAATTTTACTTTTAGGATTATTAAGTATTATTTTAAAAGTAATATATTTATATTATTTTAAAATTTTTATAAGTTATAAAAAAAAAAGAAAAATAAAGAATTAAAAAACCTTTTTTATTTATAGTTAAATTCTTATTAAGTTTAAGTAAAAATAGCTCTTTTAGCTAATTAAATATAATTTAGTATTTATATAATAAAATATACTAAAGTTTTAAATATTATACTAAAGGCTTACTTTAACTTAATATAGCTTTAGTTTATTATAACTAAAATTAATTAATATAATTATAAATCTTCTAGTTTAAAGTTATTAAGTAAAATAATAATCTTTTATAGTAATCCTTTTTAAAAATTTCTTCTTACTTTTAAACTAATTTTAAGTTATATTTTATTACTAAAATGTCTTTATAAAGCTTACTTAGCCTTAAACTAACTATACTTAGTAAGCCTTTTTATATTTTATTTAACCCTTTTACTATTAATGCCTTTTTTTTTTAGTAGAAAATAATATAATAGTAGATATTATATATTAAATCTATACTTAGTACTTTCTATTTACTCTAATTACTAGAGTTAAAGGCTTTAAAAATCTTCTAGGAAAAAAGAGACTTTTCTAGCTAATTTTAATTTAATTAAGATTTATAAAGATTAAATAGAAGACTATAGATTATATACTTCCCTATTTATACTAATAGTATACTAATATTTAGCTAGTCTTTATAATTATAGACTAGTTATATACTATATAGTATAATTAATTTTACTTTCTATTGCTACTAATGCTAATATTATAACTTTAAGTCTTTAACTTTAGGCTCCTAAACCTATACAAAACTTAATACATTTTTCTTCTAAAACCCTACAATTACCCCTCTCTCATCCATTTCGCGTCATAGCAGCTCGGTCTTCTCCAGCACCCTTTTAGCCTGCCCTCAGATGGCCTCAAGCCACTTATCATACAAGCTGCCCAGTTAAATAGCCATAATAAAGTCGCTTTTATTAATAGTTAGATCTATCCCTCTAAGTAACTTCCCTTTAAGCTTATTAAGTTACCTTATCTTGCTATTAAGAAAGCCTCTCTTAATTAACCTATAGTAAGGCTATATAACCTTAAGGATCTTATAACTAAAGGCTACCTGCTTAATATAGCTGGCATTATCCTTATGCTGCTAGGTTAATCTGATTTCTATAGCTATATTATGCAGGTTAGTGTAATTATCTCTATTAATAAATAGGTTAATTATAGGGATTACTTCTTAGTAGCATCTTATCTAATATGCCCTGTTATCTTGGGCTAGTTGCAGGCTTCTTTAGATAGGCATTATAACAGTATAGCTGTAATGTTGTTAGCGTCTGCGATCAGAAGGCGGGTTAGATGACTTACTATCGAAGCGTGTTAGACGATTGAACTGTGGGATCGATAGAGTAGTGTTTAAAGTGGGTGGCAAGAGGAAGATCTAGCCTAGCTGAAGAGCAAGTAAGGCTCTCTAGCTGGCTTAAGTGCAGTTAGGTTTAAGCTATAATTAAGGCAACTAACTTAATAATATTAACTTAATAAAGCTTTACTACCTAAAAAGTAAGTAATATTTAAATTATAATAGACTTTAGAGATACTTAAATACCTTTTAAGGCTAATATATAAACTTAAAAAAATAAAAATAGATTATATACTGCTTTTACTATACTACTTTAATATTTTTTTTTTTTAAGTTTATATATTAGCCTTAAAAGGTATTTAAGTATCTTTAAAGTCTATTATAATTTAAATATTACTTACCTTCTAGGCAGTAAAGCTTTATTAAGTTAATATTATTAAGTTAGTTGCTTTAATTATAGCTTAAACCTAACTGCACTTAAGCTAGCTAGAGAGCCTTTCTTGCTCTTCAGCTAGGCTAGATCTTCCTCTTGCAACCCACTTCAAACAATACCACGCTTCAATCATCCAACACGCAGTAAGTCATCTAACCCACCTTCCATACCTTCTGATCGCAGCCGCTAACAACATCACAGCTACACCATCACGATGCATATTAGAAGAAGCCTGCAGACTCCTAATCCTAATAAGCCTTATCTGATAGAAGGACCTAATGCAACTGAAATGAAGGATATAATTAACTAAGCTATTAGCAGCAGTAACCATTATAAGCTATATAATAAGGCAATAGAGATCCTAAAGGCCTAAGAGCATATAGATAATATTAACTGCATTAAGCAGGTAGCCTTTAGTTGCAAGATCCTTAAGGTTATATAGCCTTATTATAAGCTAGTTAATAGAGGCTTTCTTAATGCTAAGATAAAGGCACTTAATGCACTTAGAGAGAAGTTGCTTAGAGGGATAGATCTAGAGGTTAAGGAAAGGGAATTTATTATGGCCATTTATGGCAGCTTGTATAATAAGTGGCTTGAGGCTATTGGGTAGCAGGCCGAGAGGGCAACGAGAATTACTCTGCAGTGATATAAAATGGATGAGAGAGGGGTAATTGCAGGGTTTTAGAAGAAAAATGTATTAAGTTTTATATAGGTTTAAGCACCTAAAGTTAAAGACTTAAAGTTATAATATTAATATTAGTAGCAATAGAAGGTAGAATTAATTATACTATATAGTATATAATTAGTTTATAATTATAAAGATTAGCTAAATATTAGTATACTATTAGTATAAATAGGAGATACTACTTTAATATATTTTAATATATTTAGAACTAGTATATTAAGTATATATAAGCATTTAAACTTAGCTATTTATAAGAAAAAGGCTTTTAAAATAAGAATATTTAAGGGAATTAATATAATATATTTTAATTTTAATATAAGTATATTTATAGTAATTAAATATAGTAATTTTAGCTTACTTTTAATAGATTAATATTACTAAGTAGTAAATAAAATCTATTTACTATTTTACTTATTTTATTACTAGTAGCTATTTATTTATAAATATTATAGTAAATTTAGCATTTTAGTAGCTTATAGCCTTTATCTTACTATACCTTTAATTACCTAGTAATTTAACTCTTATTAAATGAATTTAAGATAAGTCTTTATCTTTATAAGAAGCTATTCTTTAAACTCTCTCCTTAAAGGCTAAAGTCTCTCTTATATTAGATATATAGTTAATACCTTATAATAAGTTTACTATTCTTAGTATTTTTACCTATTTTCTTAATACTTAATAGTAACTTAAAAAGGTTATACTTAGATTTATTAATATATTTAAGGATTAAGGCAAGGTTATACTAAACTCTTATATAATATATAGCAGATAATAGTATATATCTTAATATTAAGGATTTAAATTATAAAATTAAAATTAAGTTATAGCCTATACCTTTACTCTGCCTTTATTTTATATAATATATAGCTTATATTTTAAACCTTATTATATAAGAAATTATAAATTATATTAAAATTATATCTTAAGAGATAGTAATTTTAAAGGGTAATAATTATAATAAAGATAAGAATAAGAGAAATAACCTTTCTTAAAATAAAAGCCTTAATAATAAGAACTTAATAAATAATTAATTTAATGCCTTAAAATAGCAAGTTATAAACTAATTATTTAATCTTATTAGTATTAATTATCTATCTTTATCTATTCTTTAGGTATATATATTTCTTCTTATAATATATTTCTTATAATAATTACATATAGTAATTACTAAGTTAATTATAACTAATTATTTTCTAGGTTTATTGCCTTACTATTAAATTTACCTAAAGTCTTAAGCTTATATAAAAATTTAAAGAGACTTAAGCTTATTAAATATAAAATAAGACTATTTTATAACCTTTAAAATTAATTTATAATATCTTAACTTAATAGAACTTAATAATTATAATGCTTATAAGAGCTAGGATACTAAAACTATCTATTTAAGAATAGTTTAAAGATTACCTTAATAGGAATTATAAGATTACTGCTAAAAATTAGTAATAAATTAATTATCTTATTAATTATACTTATATTTTTATTTATCTTTTTAATTCTATTAGTTATTTAGCTATTAATAGCTTATCTGCTATATAGACTTAGCTTAAGATTATTAGCTACTATCTTAGTATTTATTAGAAAAGGCTCTTCTTACTTAAAGGCAGCTAAAATTATTAACCTTAAGTAAAGGTTCTTTCCTATAGCATTTATTAAGCTATAATAAAGCTATATAAGTATATAGATTTATTTATTACTAAGATCTCTTACTTTATTATTCTTTTTCTTTTACTTTTACTAAAATTAAAATAAGATACTTACTAAAGTAGTATTTAATTTATTCTTCTATTTTTAAGTATTAGCAATATTAAAGAATAAGCTAAGGCTAACTTCATTTAACTCTATGCCTCTTAATATACATTTAGCTATATAGATCTATTTACATTACTATTAATAAAAGAATAAAATCTTCTTTTTAGTTTTCTTAATTCTAAAAAGGTATTTATAGTAATTTAATATAGTAATTATATACTTATTATAGTTTATAGGCTAGCTACTCTTAAAAATTAGCTTTAATTATATGCAGATCTTTCTTTAAAGAAAGTATATTTAGTATAGTATTATATTATATTATTAATTAATATAATAAATAGAAAGGCAATCTAAAGAAAGCCTCCTTTAATTCTAAGCTTATATTACTTATAATCTTAAATATTCTACATTAAGCTATATAGCTAGAAACCTTCTTATAATATAGCTAAGTACTATTATAATTAAAAGAGCATAGAGTATATATTGCTTTATATATTAATATAAATAATATACTTTAAAGGTTTCTTTAATTAAAGAAAGGTTTTTATTATATTTCTATTTTATAGCCTTAAACTAATCTTAAAAGTCTTTTAACTTAGACTTATTTAAGCTATTTTCTTTTATAAAGAACTCCTTAAATTAGCTTAAAAAGCTATAAAAAGCCTTTATATATTTTATATTACTTAAAAAGATATTATAATATTTAACCTTCCTTTACCTACTAATAATATATAAGAAAGAAGTTATTTATATAAATATACTATTAATAACCTATTAATAACTATCTTTTATTCTTTTCTAATTATAAATATCTTCCTTTTATTCTTAAGACTTATAACTTTTATAATTATTTATTAATTAATTCCTATTACCTATACTATTAAGCTTACTTTAATCTTTTTATAATTTAAATTTTATTAACTTCTATCTTTATATACCTTTAAAAAGACCTAAACTAAATAAAGCTTAATATATTAACTTATAGTAGTTATTATAAGTTAAAAGCTAAATTAAAAGAATAAATTCTTAAAATATTAGTATTAAGTAGTTAGTTAAAAATTAGTAATACTTTTTATTGAAAAGTTAAAATGTCTCTGCAGCAATACGCGAGGTATAGCCAATAGGGTCTCATATAATGAGAGAACACAATATAATGCTTATTTTCAGCATATCACAATACAAGGCGTCATACACTACGCCAAAAAACACAATAACCTTAAAATCAAGTCTCAAGGTCATACGGCGCTGCTGCCTTGAACCTTATGATCCAACTGAACAACTCGGCGGGTTAGTAATAGATTGGATCAGGTCGCAAGGCAACGCAGTGCAGTATGGGGAACACAAATTGAGGGTAAACACAGCTAATCAACACTTGGGGTAATACTTTTTATATAAATAGTATATATTTAATTTAATGTTTTTTTTATATATATAAATATACTTTTTATATAGATTATTATAAATAATTACTATAAATATATTATATTTATACTACTTTTAAGAGTTATATAAAAGAGTATAATATTACTTATAAATACCTATAAGTAATTTCTAATACCTATATATATTATAAGTATTATAAGAACATTCTAAAATACCTATAGGTACCTATATATAATATTATTTACCTAACTAGATGCCTGAGTGACTGGGCATTAAGCTATCATTAGGTACCCATAGGAATTTTAAACCCTGGATGCAGATCACAACTCTCATCATCGCCCCGACCTTTATTACAGCAGGACTCTACGTTATACTCGGCGCTCTCATCAATCGTCTTGGTCGTGAATCGTCTATCCTTGGACCTAGGATGTACGCAATTGTCTTTTTGACATGCGATATATTATTGCTCTCATCGTACAAGCTGTTGGAGGAGCCATGGCATCTACGGAGTCAGACAAGATTAACGGTGATACAAAGCCGGGAACGAACATCATGGTAAGCTCCACGTTCCTTGGTCTTATGTGGAGAGGAAGCGACAGTAACTAATTAGAATGATAAACAGGTCGCTGGTATTGTGTTCCAGATGGCAGCCATGGTCGTTTTTGCTGTCCTAGTTATTGACTTTCTGAGGAGGGTCTTTGTCAAAAAGTCTTACTTACATTCGAGGAAGCAAAGCCTATCCGAAGGTAATACTTTGCCCAAGGCTTATACTTTGCTCTTGGCTGCAGTCTTTATATCCTTGACCATGATTTTCATCCGAAGCATCTACCGAACCGTCGAGCTTCTGCAGGGCTGGAGTGGCTACCTGATTACCCACGAAGGATACTTCATCGGTTTAGACGGTGCTATTATGGTTGTTGCTATAGCGGTTTTTAACTTTCTCGATCCAGTCTACCTGTTATGGGGCCAAGACGATAAACTGGCATCATCGCTTGGACAGAATGAGCTAGGAGAGGCGGGTGATATTAGTATGGAACGCTGTGATGGGTCTACTATCATGTCTGATTAGGAAAGAGTATTAAATACCTTAAACATAGAGAAGAGAAGATAAAAACACTTAGATAGATAAAGGTATTATAAAGATATAAAAATATTATTTACATCTGCAGACTGGGGCATCTAATACAAGCATGAAACTTAAACCAGTCCCCAGTGCTACTATACAGACAGCAGTCACCAATACAGATGCAACAGAGAGTGAACATGCATTATCCAAGTTCCTTGGCTCCGAGTCTAAGCAAACCTCAGAGACTAGTAACACCTTCCATACTTTAACATCTACCAGAAAGCGAGGGAGGGCCCGTCAAACATTGATCGTCGGCCAGCTATGATTCTGGGTCTTTCATGAGTCCGCTACCAGGTGCCGTGCCCCAGTGTTCCTAGGACTAATCTGATCCAGCACCTGTCATCACAGCAAAAATTGAGAACAAGCACCATGGTTACTTACGGGAAACAACAAGAGTATTGCTGGGGGTGACACACAGCCGTTTTGCACAGAACGGATCACGACTGATCTGTTGGAGTGATTAACAGTTGGCTTAAAAGTCCACGGGGCGTCTTTCCAGAGTCCATTTGAGAGGTGCTTAGTTCAGTTTGGCATAATAAATAAAGGCCATCTCTCATAATAGGTAGTTATCAGGCAAACACTAAAGCAAAGCTGTTCAAGGATTTCCGTTGCCTGCATTTATGTAGATTGTCAGCTAGTTGTGCTATTCGCAGTTGATCCCTGTGGCCGAATGCTTGAAACAGCATAAAATGGCAGAAAAGGATAACAACACGAGTCTCTGGACTGAGCTGGACATTTATTCAAGGTGATATCACGTCACTTCATCTGAGACCGTACTCCTAGAGACGTTATGCGATGTTTGAGATGAGCTCCGAATACTCCGCTCACTCGCTGATGGCTAACATGCCGCCTGGAAGCATATATTGCCAGTTGTTACCACAAATCGCAAACTTCAGTGCTATTATCTACATACACCAGCGGATGCCAAGCACGATCTGACAGGTTCGATAGCAGAGGCAGAGACAACTCATGACTCTGTGAGTTCAGTCCAGTCTTCCATCTCACTTCACAGATGACTATTAAAACAACAGATTAACTTGCTGGTTGACCTGTGCCAGAAGCAAGCCAGCATGAAAGAAGTCGAGCTTGGCAGGATTCAAGCCAACGAGTCAGCACGGCAGTTTAACAGCATACTCATTTTCACTATCGTGACAATCATATTCGTAAGTGGCACCAGCAACAATTAGTAACTACCGCTTACTAGAGAGCACAGCTTCCGCTGTCGTTTCTCTCATCTCTCTTCGCGCTCGATGTCTCCAGTTTTCCCCACGAATCTAGTGATATTAACTATCAAGGATGGTAGCTTTTCCCCATTCTTTGTAAGTCTCACGTATAAGCGAAGTCAAGAAGTAATGCTGACTTTACCAAACAGTCGGTGTAACCGCTATCGTGTCTGTTCCGACCACCATACTGGCGTGGAAGATCAATTAAGTATCCGACTGGTGGAATAACATGGAGCATGGCCCAAACTGATCAACAGAGGTTTGCCAGGAAGTTAGACACTAGTGGAAGTCACTTAAGACGAAGGAGCCGGTTCGGTGGTGTTGTGAGGAGAAGAAACACAGGTGGACACGGAATAGCTTGAGTGAGTCTATCTTAGAGTACCGACCCTTCATCATGCTCACATGAGAGTATGTTCAGAAAGGAAATCACATCGAACAGTAAACACTTTACTTGGCTTCACGCCCGTAAATATATTAATCTAAGAAATTATCTAATAGAATGTAATAGGTGCAGGTTATAGGTGCATGTACTATGCAGCGTATATATCTCCAAAACCGTCATATACTCGTTGCTCCGTGTGAGCAGTCAAATTATTTACAAGAAGGCGACAAAACCGGCCACAAAGAGAGCAGCTCCGATGCTACCTCCGACACGTCCAGCACCGGCAGTAACGACGTGGGTGGGAGTGTTGACAGGAGGGACAGGGTAGGTCTCAGCAGGAGTGCTGGGAACAGGGACAACGGGCTTGCTGGGAGCAGGAGGCTGAGGGTAGCTGGGGTGAGTCTCCTTGGGGGGAACGACACCGGGCTGGGTTTCCTTGGGAGGCTGAGGAGCAGGAGGTTGAGCGGGGTGAGTCTCCTTGGGAGGAATGACGCCAGGTTGAGTCTCCTTAGGGGGAACGGGGTAGGTCTCCTTGGGAGGTTGTGGGGCAGGAGGCTGAGGATAGCTGGGGTGAGTCTCCTTGGGGGGAACGACACCGGGCTGGGTTTCCTTAGGGGGCTGAGGAGCAGGAGGCTTAGCAGGGTGAGTCTCCTTAGGAGGCTGAGGCTTGGGAGGAGTCCAGGTTCCGTTACCGGGGTGAACAGGAGGAATCACGACGGGGTGAGTCTCCTTGGGAGGGACAACGTGAGTCTCAGTCACAGGGCAGACGGTGGTAGAGACAGCGTAAGTCTCGGTGGTGACATGGGGCTTCTCAGGGCAGTTGGTAACCTCAGGAGGACACTTAGTAACAGTGTGGACCTTGGTGGTGTAGACAGTTGAGGTAGTCAGCTTGGTGGTTGTCTCGTGAACAGGAGGAACGACGTGAGTCTCGGTCACGGGGCAGACGGTTGTAGAGACGGGGATGGTCTCAGTGGTGACGTGAGGCTTCTCGGGGCAGTCGGTGACCTCAGGAGGGCACTTGGTGACAGTGTGCACCTTGGTGGTGTAGATGGTGGAGGTGGTCAACTTGGTGGTCTCCTGGTGGGGAGGGTACACAGAAGGATGCTCCTCAGTCACAGGGCAGACAGTGGTAGAGACGGGGATGGTCACGGTGGTGACGTGAGGGCCAACAGGGCAGTTGGTAACCTCAGGAGGACACTTGGTGACGGTCTGGACCTGAGTGGTGTAGATGGTTGAGGTGGTCCACTTAGAGGTCTCGGGGTAGCCGGGCTTGGTGTACGAAGGCTTAGTGTAGGTTGGCTTGGTGTAAGAAGGCTTCGTGTAAGTGGGAGGCAGATAACCAGTCTCAGTGGAGGTACCCTTGGCAGGGAGAGTGTCGCTGGGAGGAAGGTAAGGAGTCTCGGTTGAGCTGTGCTCCTCGGGCTTGGTCTCGGAAGGAGGGTAGACATCAGTTGTCTCCTCAGGAGGGTAGACGCCAGTGGTCTCCTCAGGAGGGGGATAGACACCAGTGCTCTTCTCGGGAGGAGGGTAGACATCGGTGCTCTTCTCGGGAGGGTAAACACCGGTAGGCTGGGTCTCCTCGGGAGGAGGGTAGATATCAGTGCTCTTCTCGGGAGGAGGGTAGACATCGGTGCTCTTCTCGGGAGGGTAAACACCGGTAGGCTGGGTCTCCTCAGGAGGAGTCACAGGCTTGGTCTCCGAAGGAGGATAGGCACCACCATTGGAAGGCTTGGTAGCCTCAGGAGGGTACTCGTTAGAAGGCTTGGTGGAAGGCTTCTCGGCGGCAGGAGGAGGGTAAGCCGCGGCGGGGGGGGTGTACTCGGTGTCAGGAACAGCAGGGTACTCCTCCTGTCCAGGAACAGGGTAATGTCTCTCGACAACAGCAGCATTAGCCAGGCCGACGGCCGCACTGAAAATAACGAGACCTCGCATCTTGAATGATTTTGTTTAACGAATGCTATAAACGAGTGAAGCGGTTGGTTAAACGAAAGGTGGGTGAAGAAAACCGGAAAGAATTCTTGGGGAAACGCTCAAGACTCTTATACTTGATGCAAGGTAAGGTGTCTCCCCCCCCTTGACAAACACCCCAGGATTTTATCATCTTGGCCTCCCTCGTGTCCTATCGGCCCAACTGCGCATGTACCTACTCCGTACTGTAAGGCCAGAAAGAAATACGGGCTCTTCTCCATAGTTCATCCCGGCAATGTGATGTAATAACAGCAGGAAAAGAAAGGTTGGTTGGGTAAAGTTGTACGGTGGACCTCCTATGCGGGCGGCTCACAAGGATCCATAATAAAATTACATCCATGCTCGAGATCACGATGTTGACTGCGACCGTATGAACAAGTTCGGATGTGACGGAGCGCCCATCGTGTTCGTCTATTACGGTTGGTGCACGGTGCAAGCTAAAAACGTTTGGTAACTGGTTGAGCCGCTCCAGGTCCGATAGGCTACCAGAGCGTTTCGCCGTTTTTTTTTTTTTAGATAGAGTTAATCAAAACACGCCGCTTGGTTACTACCTTTCAGGCACAGGAACCGTATTACCCGTAAATTTTCGAGTCAACTTGTCTCAATGGAGTCAGCCTGCGGGGTAACTAACGTTTGACCAAGACCTGCGTTAGCTCTGGTACTTGGCTAGTCATGATCTGACGCGGGCTGTAGTGCTGTCTCAGTGGTCTGCCGTGCCGGTACTCCCTTGACTCCTTACCTACCAAATCACTGATGAGGGGGAACTTTTTGGGTGATCTGCACCCCCTGCCATGTTGCCTGGCCAAGTGGTCTCGAGTCTGCTGGTTGATTCGTGGGGCTCTCGTATACAAAAGCGCTGCCCTTGGCGTGTGCTTGACGCCCCTACATACACGAGGGAAAAAAAGGTTCCCTGTAGATCGCTGCTTATCTCCCCACTCTACCACTAAAAATCTCGCACCCTTGGCACTGAATCTCGAGGTTGGCCAGCAGAACACGTTGGATTATAAAGGGGGTTATCGCGTGGTAGCTCAGAATGTAATCTAAAATAGGTCACATTGTAAAATCTACCCCTACTAGCTCAGCAAAGCACCCTAGTTATATACCACATAAGTCATGGAATTATACAGGTTGCATAAAGGTATCATCAGGATTATATTTGCCTTATTTAGCCCTCTTATAATAGTAAAATAAACCCTAAGTATATATCTCCTAATGCTAGAAAATACCTAGTAAATAGTAAAAAAAGAGAGGAATCCTATAATATAATATAGACCTTCTATTAGCCTTCTATCTGCCTTCTAATGATCTTTAAACCAGGTTTTAACTAGGCTTAAATTAACCTTCTATTAGCATTTTAAAGGATTTACTTCTTAGGTTCCTGCTTAAGTTCCTGCTTAAGTTCCCGCTTAAGTTCCTTAAGGGTTTCCTTAGGGGTTTTAGGATCTTTGCTATTAGATTCCTTATCACTTAGGATACCAATTAGTGCAGCATTAGAGCAACCTTTAAAAACCTTTCTATTATAAATACTAGGAGGGTAGTAACTAAAGTACTAAATAAGAAAACAGTTACTTGCAGTTCTATTATAGCAAGATGCTAAATATAATATATTAGTAATTAAAATAAGTTATATTAGGGTTTTAATATACTAGTTTTTAGCTTTCTAGTTTAGGTCTTTTAGCCTTTAATATGCAATTTATAAGCACTATAAGCAGCTCTAGATATATTTACCTTAAGCTTAGCTTAAGTCTAATTAATCTTATTTTATAGCCTTAACCCAGTAACGACCAATAAATGGGACCCAGGTATTCCAATAACAGCCACAAAAGTATCAACCATAAAGTCTCTGGCCAGACTGAAATCTCAATAAACTTAATCAATAAGGTTACCTTTAGGCTGCAGCATCTCAAGCAACTCTAATCATGATGAACACGTCGCCTGACCAGTTGAAGAGCTATAAAAAGCTCGAATTCTGTGCGCGAGAAAGAGTTTACGACCGAAAGTCAAAGAGTCCTTCGGCGGGCAAAACGAGGCTGTAGTCAATTGAACAGAATTCACCTGACTAAGCATATTCGCCCCGTGAAATGATGACTGATGCCGAGGCAACAAACAGTAGTATCAACAGTGATTCAACAAAGCTAATTAATCTTATTAAGGTAATTTCCCTTAATATATAAAGGCTATTTATAAACTAGAAAAGGGGCTTTCTTCTTAGTTTTATTAGGCTTTAAGAAGAGAATCTTATAGGCTTTAGAATAAACTAAAGTAAGGTTTCTTGCAAGTTACTTAAAAGAAGGATATTTCTTTTTAACTAAATTAATATTAATAGTAAGAGTAATAGAAAGTAAAAAACTAAAAGAAATATTAAGGTTAATATTATAGTTTTTAATAATACTAATATAGTTTATATAACTCTAGTAAATAAATTCTATTTAAGTTAAACTTAGGTTTTAATTAGGTTTTAACTAGGTTATATATTACTTACTAATAAGATTTATTTTAGTAGTAGTAAAGGGTATACTACTATTAGTTCTATTACTACTTAGAGTTAGATTAATGTAAATTAAATGCTTAAAATGACTGTAGTAGTAGTTAGCTATTAAGCTGCCTTTAAATAGCTTCTAAACTGGGTTAGACTTAGGTTTTAAATGGGTTTAAGCTAGGTTTAAGCTAGGTTTAAGCTAAGTAAAAACTTATAGTAATAAGGCATATTTTCCTATTTTTATTAGTATAGTAATAGAATCTTTTACTAATATTATACTTAATAAAAGGTTTTTTATCTTTAATCTAAAAGAGAGTTAAAATAGGGTTATAATTAGGTTATAACTAGGTAAAATTAAGAAAGAAATACATATAAAAGGATAATTAAATGTAAGTTATAACTTATTTAGCTTTTAGCTAAAAGGATATTACTTAATATAATTATACTAAAATAAAAGAAAAGTAGATTAGAGTAAGAAGAGGTTAGCATTAAGCTTATATTAGCATAGAAAGTGGGTTTTATTAAGGTTTAATAGGGCTTTTATTAGGGTTATATAAGGGTTACTAAACCTATATATATTCCTAATAGAAGCTATCTAGAATATAGTTCTTATCCCATTTTAAACTGCTATAAAAGCAAGTTAGAAGCTAGATAAAAACCTAGGTAAAAGGCAAATAAAACCCTAATAAAACTAGGCAAAAAGCTAGGTTAAAAACTTATATCCTAAGCCTAACTCATAATGCTAGAATTTTAATGAAAGGTTAAAGGTTTAAGATAAGAATTCCAGTTTAGCGCTTAAATAAATAGGACTAGATAACTAAGTAGAATTTTTTCCTAGATATAAAGCCAGTTTAAACCCAGTTTAAACCTTAACTCTTATACCTCTTTAACCCCTCTTAAACACTAATAAGAACCTAACTGAAGACTGATACAAGACTGATGTAAGGCTAATAGAAGACTGACTCTTAATTAATATAGTACTCTTTTATAATATATTTTTATTATCTTATTTATAATAATAATATTACTGCTATAGAGCTTAAGCTAATATATAAGTATTATTTTCTCTTTTTTTAAAGATTTTTATTAAATAATATTAATATTTATATATTATTTAGGAAGCTTATTTTATATATTATAATTATTTTATAAGACCTAGAAATTGGCTAATTTAGAGTTATATTAATAATCCTTCTAATAATTAAGTAAGTTATTTTTTATAAATATAAATATTATAATAAACTTAAAAAGCTTTTTTTTATTTTTTATTTTTTACTTTTCTAATATTACTTTAGTAAGTACCTATTCTTTATTATAGTAAGGTTTTTTGCTGCTATAATATCTTCTTTATATAACCTAAATAGCAACTAATAATCTATCTTTTATTAGTATAATTTACTTTAATTCCTGTTAAAAGACTAATCTAATATCTCTTTAGTATTATTATGCTAATACTAAAGGTCTTATTTTACACCTTTATAAAGCTTATAATATCTTAATATAACTCTATTATTTTAGTAAACTAAATATTACTTAACTAGAGCTTATTTTTTATATATTTTCTCTTTAATTATTAACTTTATTTTAAAATTAACTCTTTAAGGATTCTATAAATTATTTATTTAAGATTTATCTTATTTATAGCTATCTTTAGTCTTACTAGAGCAAAATGCTATTAATACTAATTTTAAATTACTGCTTTATTTGCCCTCTTTATATAATTCTATACTAACTAAAGCTAGCTTTAATACTACTTAAATGCTATCTTAACTCTAATAGAATACTTTTACAATTTATTAATAAAAGCCTAATAAGATTATTACTATCTCTTTTAACTTAAGTTTAAATCTATTTTCTTTACTAATTTAAAATCTATTTAGACTTAATAAAGAGTTATTTTCTAGCCTGCTTTAGCATTAATTTAATATAAATAAAATGCACTTATAAGCTCTCTTAAATGTTTATTTAGATTCTCTCTTAAGCCTAATATTACTTTATATTCTTGCTAATTAAGATATACTACTACCTTAATTATAATACTATTTAGAGGTTTATATACTATTACTAGGGCCTATATTTTATCCCTTATACAGCTTAGACTCTTTACCTATATATCCCCTTTTAAAGACTAATTAAAGATTAACTATATTATATCCTATAACTAGTCTTTAAGCTCTTATAGAAGCCAATCCTATACTAATAGAAACCAGTATATAAACCTCTCTTAATATATAACTAATATTATTAAATACTAGGTAAAAGACCTATTAAGCTTTATATACTTATATAAGCAAGGTATTTTTTATTCTTTTTTAAGTTCTTTATAATATACTAATTTTCTTTAATTCTAGCCTATTTTAAGTTATACTTAAAGGCAGCTTAGACTTATATAAAATATAGCTTGCCTAGGTTGCTAATTACTTAATTAGCCTTGCCTAAGTACTAATTAATTGCTATTATTACTCTATTAGATTTAGGCAAATTACTATATCCTAAGCTAATAAAACCCTAATTTAAGCCTAATAGAATGTCTTTATTATAATAAAATAAGATACTATTTAATTACTAAGTTCTTAATTTTAACTCTAACTTAAGCTTCTTAACCTATGCTTTTTCTAACTTAATCTTTATAGTTATAAGCTTAAGCTTAAGCTTTAAGTTTTCCTAGTTATAATTTATATTCTTTTCCTTTCCTTTTCCTTTTTTTCTTAGTAATAGATTTTATTCTAATACTAATAAACCCTATCTATAACCTAGTTAGTATACTATTTAAATACAGTTTATAATTATATATAATATACTTTATATGCTTTTAGTTATTACTTATATTACTCTTCTTACTTAGTATAAATGCTAACTCCTATTAGGGGATACTTAAAGATATTATATTAAATAAATCTCTTAAATAAGAAAGATTATTATTATTATTACTAAGTTTAACTATTAGCTTAATTAGTTATAATATAAGAGACTTTAAATCCCTTTATTACTTTGCTATTATAGTATTATATTAGTATTTTATTAGTATTTTAAAGAAATTAAAATAATATACTAGAAGCTTATATATTAAGTCTCTATAAGGCTATATGTAAAGTATAACTTAAAGTAAGACTATATTTTGCTGCTAATTCCTAGAGCTTATAGTACTATTAATTAATAATTGTAATACTATAATATCTATAATTAATATAAATTATAAAGGGTTTTAATATAACTTATACTAAAATTGCTTATAATAAAGATAAATGCTTCCTAAAGCTATAATAATAAAAATGTAAAGATTCTACTACATTTATATTAGGTTAAATAGTATCCTAAATGCCTCTTAGAATAGAAAATAGAAAGCAATTAAGGCATATTACAATAACCTTATTCTTTTTATGTTTTGCCTAATTATAGATCTTTATTATGCAATAAGCTAAGTCTATATTAGGGTTTAGTTAGTATTTAGTAAGTATAAGAATAGGGTTATACTAGTCTTACCTTAAATATTAATTAGTATTTATTAATACTTTACTATAGTTTTTGCTAAAAGAAGTAATATTATTAATTTATATAATAGATAGTATTATAATAGGATTTTCTTAATACCTTGCTAGAAATAAACTTAGTAAAGAATAATAATTTACTTTATATACTATTGCTAAGGATAACCTATAGGATCTACCTCTTATAGGTATTTAACTAAGCCTAGAAACATTAATTAATTAGTCTTATATAGGACTTATATTAATGTTTTACCTTAAAGCTATTAAGGATCTTAGTTAGTAATAACTGCCTTAAAACTGTTACTAGTAGGGCTTATATAGCGCTACTAAAATCCCTTTTCTTAATATTATTTATACTATTTATTAAGGATTTTAAAGACTTTATAGTATATTAAAGAGTCTTTAAAGTTAGTAAAGATTTTAGTATAAATTGTAACTTTATTAAGTTTATATTAGTATTTATATTATTATAAATAAGAGAGAAATATATACTTAATTAGAATTGTAATAACTATCTAGCAAGAATTAACTTTAAATCTTTTAACCTAGCAATGCATTAAAATAACATATTAATCTTAAATGTACTAGCATTAACTAGGCTTTAAAGTTAGCTTAAATAAAAGCATATAATAAGATAATTTATACTATTCTAGGTAATATATTAAATATACTATTAGGGTTTAGTAAGAAATATATTAAGGTTATAAAAGTAATATACCTAGTTTAGCTTTAACTTCTCTTAAGAATACTTATATATTACACTAAAGATGCTATTACCTTTAGAGAATATTAACTTCCTCTATAAGTAAAGAAGTCTTTTAATTTTATTTATATTAATTAAACTTTAATAAATACTTTTAAATATCTTACTAGCAAATTAAGAATATAACTCTTATATATAAGAAGTAAGAAGAAGTATAGCTATATATATAATTAATTAGCCTTCTACTTGGCTAGGAATCTGGTTCTAACCCGGTTTCTATCTAGTCTCTATCTAGGTTCTACCTAGGTCCTAACTAGGTTTTACCTAGCTCTTAACTGGGTTTTACCTAGTTCTTAGTAGGGCTTTTATAAACTTACTTAGGGTAAAAGACTAGTTATTTTTAAGGTAAATAATATTAAAAATTGCATCTTAAATTAATATTAAAGTCTTAGTTAGTGCTAGCTATAAGTAAGTATAAATACCTCTTAAAATCTATATAATATATAGTATTAAAGAGAGATTTTCTAGAATAAGTAAAGTAGCTATATTAGTATAATCTTAGACTTCTAGTATACTATAGCCTTACCTATAGTCTTTTTTTATATTATTAAGAGTAAGCTTATATTAGTATATAAATAGCCTTATATTAAGGCTTAATTAACATATTGTATATCTTTAACTGACTATTATAGTACCTTATAATAAAGTAAGGGTTAAAATTATCTAGCTTAGTATTATAAATTAATTCTTTAATAATAGCTTTCTCATTTAGATATTTCTAAGGAATAGACTGAAAGAAATAGATTTTCTGCTAAGATAAATGCTAGTTATAGCAATAAACTGCAGGTAAATAACCTAAATAAGACTAAATATATATATAAGTAATAAGTATATTGCATTAATATAATTACTTACATAGATGTAGATAAAAACTGGCTTATAAGAGTCTTCTAGCTGGTTATAAGCTTTCCTTTTCTAGAATTGTAAAAGGATAAAATAGGCCTAACTGCTAGTATTAGAATAAGATTAAAAGAATATTAAAAAGATACTTATATAATAGCTAAACAGCATATATATAGCATTAAGAGTTACTTGCATAAGTCTTCTACCTCTATAATAAGAGTATCTAAAATATATTTAAGTAGTATTTTCTTTAAATAGGTAAAAAGATAAGAATATGTAATAATACTACTACAGCTATATTCTATAAGGTAATAAGCAGTATTAAAAAACAGTAAAAATTAAAGAGAGGGCTAGGTATTAACTAGCTTGTATAAGTATTAAACCTATCTTATATTAGTAGCTATATAGATATAAAAGCAGTAAATATATATAACTTACTAAGTCTTTTAATTAAGTTATATTATATATAGTTTAACTAGGCAATAGGATAATATAAGCTATACTATTTTAAAATGCATTAGGCTAGTTAGGCATTATTAGAGAATAAATAAGCTTTTCTATAGTTATTGTAAAAGTAGTACCTATAGCATTACAAATAATAATATTATGCTTTAAGAGTTCCTTTAGTAGAGGTTAGTAATGTATCTTTACTGTATATAGATAGGCTAGAACTGGGTTCTTATCTATATATAATTAGGTTCTTAGCTAGGTACTAGCAGTATTTAAGCCAGGTTATAATAGAGTTTAAACTGCAATTATATATAGTAGCTAATAGAATAGAAACTAGGTTCTCTTTGCTATAGCTTAATAATAGACTTAATATTAGCATTTATATTAAGTTAATATAATTAATTACTTTATGCTAGATAAAAAGGGAAAATTAAATTATTATTTCTAATATATTAAGTAGCTTACCTTATATTCTAGTAAGATAATTAAAGACTCTTTAGTTAGCTTAAAGATATCTTTATCTTAAGTAAATTATTACTAATTATTTTACTTTTATAGCAGTTTAAGTAGTATAAAGACTATATTCTCTTTATATTATAAGAGCATAAAATGAGAATTACCTATTACTAATATTAAGTTAATTATTTACTTTTAATATATTAATATAAATTCTTTATAAGATTTTATATTAACTTTTATTTTATTTCTCTTTCTTTTAACTTATATATATTATAGACTATATTATTATTAATTAAATTTAAGTTTTATTTTTATTATAAGAAGTATTATATATAGGGTAAAGCTAGATAGAACCCTAATATAACTTAAATAGAAACCCCTTTAATCCCTTACTGCTTATTACTAGAAAACCTTATTTAATACTACTATATATAAAAATTATCTAGTTTTATATAAATAAAAGATACTTCTGTAAGACTAGTATTACTTATGGCAATCTTAAAAAAACCCTGGTTAAAAGTAGGGTTTACATTCTGACCTTTTTTAGATTACACGCCGAGGGTATACGTGGGGGGTTATTGCATAATATACAGTGGAGAAGATGCTGTCTTGAAGTATGTCAGCCAAACGATGTCTTTTGTTGATGCTGTTGGTGTAGCATCAGGCATGTCCACTCTGGATGATCAAAGGTAGCATTTCGAGGCGAGTTCCGTTTAATCCTTGTTTGGTAATCATAGTCGGTTGATGACAAGACGATGCCGAGAGAATGGCGGGAAAGTTACGATTGACACCCTTGCTTGACTACACGATAAACTTCCTTGGCTGTTGAGAACTCCTTTTCCATCAGTACTAAGGCCCTGATTTGTACAGTGGGGGGCAATAAGTTTGAGTCCAAACTCAAGTACACGCGCCACAACTAACCCGATTAAGAATAAGATACTCCTATAGAAATATCTCAATTAGGAGTGATAATTGCCTGATCAAGCTCGCTATATGCTTAATAAAGCTAAAGCTCTGTCAACGGGAACTAAATTACCCCAAACTGATACATCAGCCTGGATTCAAACTTATTGCATCCCACTGTATTCGACATAAGTTTTGAACGTAATATAACCGGTAGGTCTGAGGGTGAAGCTATTCCTAATTTAGGGCCTGTTAGTAATAAAATGTTAGTTTATTGCAATTTCTACTTAGTATTAAGTTATATAAGCTCTAATAATATACCTTTTCTACTATAAACCCCTTAGGGGAAAGTTACTAAGGAAATATAATCTAAAAGTTAATATTTTAGCTAAAAAGTTAATAGAGTAATATAAAGGTCTAGAAATGTATATAATGCTAGTTTACTAAATAAAGCAGGAAGGCTAATAAGGCTATACAGTAGGGGGCAATAAGTTTAAGTCTAAACTCAAGTATACGCGCTACAACTAACCTAATTAAGAATAAGATACTCTTATAGAAATATCTCAATTAGGAGTAATAATTACCTAATTAAGCTTACTATGTGCTTAATAAAGCTAAAGCTCTGTTAAAGGGAACTAAATTACCCCAAACTGATACTTCAGCCTGGATTTAAACTTATTGCATCCCACTGTACTAAGCTTACTCTAAAACCTATAGACTGGACCTCTAAAAATAGATAATTCTAACCCTAACTGTAGTAGTAATAATAAGCAGGATAATCTTAAGAATTTCCTATTTATATAGATACTTAAAGAGATTAGTTAATTGCATTAGGATTAAGAAATGCTATAAATACCTTATATTTATAATTTAA
>SRZU01000199.1:0-91945 GCA_013183765.1 Fusarium xylarioides | reverse complement strand
ACTTCTTTTAACTTAGACACTCATCAACTTTTCTATTACATAATATATATCATTAAACTTAGAAAAAATCGCTCTTCTTAACAAATCTACTTTTATCTTAAAAATCCTACCTTATGCCTATCTACAACACAGTTACAACCTTTTTCCCTCCGACTTCTACAGCCTCTTCTGTACCTATTACAGTCATCTATCCTTCGACCTATATCGAATTCATAGGCTATTTTATTCAAGCCTTAACACTTATTTAATAGAAAGTTATAATATAAAGTATAAAATTAACTAAACTATTATTAATAAAAAAGATTATAATTAATTATATAATAAGATAATAAAAGTTATATATATTTAAAAAGAAATAAATAATACTAGCTATATAAAGCTAATAGCTTTTAATTATAAGATTTTCTTACTTATATATTACTTTTATAAGTAAGACTTTTCTATTAAAAAGGCTTTTCTTATTAAAAAGCTAAAAGAATTAAATAAACTAAAAGAGAAGTTACTTAAAGAAATATATATATACTATAAGAAGCTAGTATTTATTAATGCTTTTTATAATAATATATATAATAAGTAGTTTATAGCTATTTAAGATTAAGTTTAGTAAGTATTAAAGAAGATTAAACTGTAATTACTATAAAAGGGAAATAGTATACTATAAAATCTAAAATAAAAGAGAGATAATAATAAAGTTTTAAAGAGAAAATATATTAAGTTTTATATAAGTTTAAAAGCTTATAGTTAAAGACTTAAAGTTATAATATTAATATTAATAATAATAAAAAGTAGAATTAATTATACTATATAATATATAATTAATTTATAATTATAAAACTAGCTAAATATTAATATACTATTAATATAAATAAGACTTAAAATTACTAATATTAAAATCCTTTTAAAAATAAATAAGTAATATAATATTATTTTTACTTCTATTTATACTAATAGTATACTAATATTTAGCTAATCTTTATAATTATAAACTAATTATATACTATATAGTATAATTAATTCTACTTTCTATTACTATTAATATTAATATTATAACTTTAAGTCTTTAACTTTAGGCGCCTAAATCTATATAAAACTTAATACATTTTCCCTTTAATAGAACCCTACAATTACCCCTCTCTTATCTATTTTATAGTATACTATCCCTCTTATCTTTATAGTAGTTTAATTTTCTCTAGTACCCTTTTAGCCTACTTTTAAATAGCTTTAAGCTATTTATTATATAAGCTACTTAATTAAATAACTATAATAAAGTTACTTTTATTAATAATTAAATCTATCTCTTTAAGTAATTTCTCTTTAAGCTTATTAAGTTACTTTATTTTACTATTAAAGAAGCCTCTTTTAATTAACCTATAGTAAGGCTATATAATCTTAAAGACCTTATAATTAAAAGCTATTTACTTAATATAGTTAGTATTATCTTTATATTACTAGGTTAATTTAATTTCTATAGTTATATTATATAAATTAGTATAATTATTTTTATTAATAAATAGGTTAATTATAAGGATTACTTTTTAGTAGTATTTTATTTAATATACCTTATTATTTTAGGCTAGTTATAGGCTTCTTTAGATAGGTATTATAATAGTGTAGCTGTAATGTTATTAGCATCTGCAATTAAAAGGTATGTAGGTTAGATAACTTACTGTTAAAGCGTATTAGATGATTGAACTGTAGGATTAATAGATATTTAAAGTGGGTTGCAAGAGGAAGATCTAGCCTAGCTAAAGAGTAAGTAAGGCTCTCTAGCTAGCTTAAATGCAGTTAGGTTTAGGCTATAATTAAGGCAGCTAACTTAATAATATTAACTTAATAAAGCTTTACTACTTAGAAAATAAGTAATATTTAAATTATAATAGACTTTAAAGATGCTTAGATACCTTTTAAGGCTAATATATAAACTTAAAAAAAAAATACCTTTAATATAATTACCTTAAAGTAGTAGAATTATAATATATATTATATTACTAGTAAATCTAAAAGAATAAAAACTTACTTAATAGAATTAAATAATTATAATATATAATTAAAAAGTAAAAAAAGAGTTTAATAAAGTAACTTAAAAAAAAAATATATATATATATATAAAACTATTAATTATTAATATAAAATTAAAAAAATACTTTTAATAGATAATATTTAATAAAGAGTTTAATAATAACTACTTAAATAAATAAAGATATAATAATAATAACTATAAATAGATATATTAAAATGCTTTAAGAAATGTTATATACTACTTATAATAAAGCTATAAGTATATAAAAAGTTAAGTTAATAAAGTAATATAAAAGCTTTAAAAGCTATATAAATAGTAAGCTAATTAAATAGCTTAATACTATAAGTTTAAATTAAAAAAAGATAACTAAATGCTTAAATTAATTAAAAGTAAAAAGCAATTTTATTAACTTAAAAATAGTTATAAAGCTATAATTACTATAAAAGTAAAAATTATTATCCTATCTATTAATTAATATAAAAAAATAACTCTTTAATTATAATAATAATATTATAAATTTAAAGATTAATTATCTTTAAGTTTTTATTAAAAGAAGGAATTAAAAAGTAAATTTTAATATTATACCTTTAAAAGAGAATATATATATAATCCTAAAAATGCTATAGCTTAAATAATAAAATCTATTTATTAACTAAAAGAAAGGCTAAATTATATTTTCTAATAACCCTAATAGTAATAAAGAAGTAATTATAATAAATAATAAGAGATCTTAAACCCTAACTACTAAAGAAAAATAAATAAATGTAAAATAAAGTAACTACTACCTTTAAAAGAAATATAATATAAATATAAAAAAGGTATATAAAGTAAAAAATAAATCCTAAGTATTCTTTAATAATAAGATCTAAAAAAGAAATAAATAAATATAATAAGCTAAAACAGATTAGTAAATATATTAAAAAGATATTAACCCTCTATTGTCTGCCTCACCCTACAGTAGCCAATAACGTTAGAGTAGCTTCTTAATCGACCAGAAGCACAAGCTACTAATTCAATAATGAATGCAGGACTTATCTAATTGGAAGACATGCTTGTACCCCCAGTCTTTAGAGTTTCGCGTGACAGCTTCTAGCTTGCTTGTTCAGTACCGAGCTGCCTCATTAGATCAATTGCGCAAGGGATATTTCCTCGACCCGGGATTAGAAGTGGTGACGTGTTCCCATTTTACCGCGGGGAAACCTCCGAAGAGGGGCCTCGTGAATATATGATCCACAGACCCCTCATTTGTTATCAGCACAAGAACTCTTCGTTCGTTTGAACTTATTACCGTAACGAAGTTATACATAATGGCTGAAAACTCGCCGCAAGAGCCTGCCGCGACGGCAACCACTCCGCCAGAGGGACACTTGGAAGTTGATGTGAGTTGTCAACAGTTTGCTACTACCATGATGTCTTTTTGCATGCTAACCAGTTTCCCAGGATAACTTGGATGCCAGTGACTCGCTTTATCATTCGACGTTTGTTAGCTGCTCTTGATTATTTGTTTCTGGTATAATGACACGGATGGCAGGATCGGAGGTTCGAGTTTTTTATCGTCCGTCAATGCAAGCATATACAATTATAGGTGAGATATGCGCGTCAGAATGATTGTTAATAACCATCACTGACTCAATTTCATCTTGTTTCACAGATACGAAGTGGGTTACACTGAATATACGCGGTGCATTATTGACAGCAGATAGAATGGGCGTCGATATCATGCATTCCGAGAAGGCACTTATCCCGTGGTAAGTATTACAGCACCACTTCTTGACACCTTTACTCAGTCATATCTTAGCCCAACGACGAAGATGAGCAAGATCGTATGGACCTCGTTCATCACGTATACAGTATCCTTCTTGACGGAAAGCTCCACCTTGCCCCAATTGACGACAATCTTCAACGTGTACTCGACCTCGGCACAGGGACTGGTATCTGGGCGATAGATTTCGCAGAGTGAGTGAAGATGAAAACAAGAGCTTCGGGGTATTAGCCCGCTAACATCCTTGGCGACAGTGAGCATCCCTCGGCAGAGGTTATAGGAAACGATCTCAGCCCCATTCAACCAGAATGGTAAGAAAAGCCTGCCATGCCGCATAACATTGTGCTTACAACTTAGGAACCCACCAAACTGCACCTTTGAAGTAGATGACTACGAGGACGAGTGGCTATACCGCTCAGAATTCGACTTTATCCACGCCCGCGAGCTGGAAGCATGTGTAGGCGACGAGGATCTCATGCTACAGCGAGCTTTCCGACATATTCGTTCAAACGGCTATGTCGAATTACAGGGCGTAGACGCACGCTTTGAGTCCGATGATGGGACCCTCGATAAGGCGCCTAATGCCAAATTGTGGATGAAGCACTTAATCGAGGCTTGTGCCAAGTTTGGCAAGCCTGTTGACTGTGCGGATAAATGGAAGGATAGGTTGATCAAGGCAGGCTTCGTGGATGTTGAGCAAGAAGTCCGCAAGGTAAGTAATATCTCAGTTGGAGTTTGTCCTGTTTTACTGAGTATTGGATATAGTTGCCCATCGGACCTTGGCCAAAGGATCCGAAGCTTAAGGAACTTGGTCGGTATCAGGCTATCCAAGAGTCAAAGGTCATCGACTCCTACACGCCCAAGCTGTTTGAGCACGCTCTTGGTTGGAGTGCAGATGAGATTCAGGTGTTGATGGCAAAGGTTAAGAATGAGCTACGTGACCCGGCTATTCACCTGTATCTCCCTGTCTATTTTGTTTGGGGTAGGAAGCCTTAGGTGAGCTAACTGCAGGAGAAGATGTGAGCTATAGCCAAGCGAGAGAGAAAGGGCTGTTCCGTATCATGTTGTAAAGTTCTGACCTCAAGGCTTTTCCCATATATAAATTGCGGGCACTTATTCATGATTTGTTTTGCATCACGGTCCCATGGAGAATAAGGCAATTATGCCCTATGCAAGTTTCCTCGAGCTTATGTGTTGATATAAGAATTGTCTTTACAATCGAAATGACGATCAAGTTTCTGCCTTCATATACTAATTCTGTGTAGGTTTTTCCAGCTCGGACAACCAGGCCAAGACGTGGCTTTTACTGGTAACGCGTAAATCACCCCTGTCTTTACCAGCCACAAGAATTGTCGCTAATAAACAAGGACCTCAGCCTGTAAGAAGCAGAAATGTTCAATTTGACTAGTTACTAGTTTTATTTATAATAATCCTGTAGATTGGTTTACTCTATCTATGCATAAAATAACTCTCATTCCACGGCTTCTGCACTGCATTACGCACCAAGTGTACGCTCAACAACCGCGTTATACAATGACGATCAAGCCACACGCGCTGCCCAACATGACCAACACGACCAACAACCAACAAAGTGAGACTCGTCCAAACTCGGATAAATACTCGGGGCGCTTCGGCAGTTGATTCCACCCCGCGTAGGATCTTAGGATGCCAGCACCCCAAGCTTGTGATTTTATCACATATTTCAACAGCCGCTTCCTCTGCCCTCAATCGTGACGCAAAAACATGGCACCTTCGAGTCTATCAGAGGCTATACCAGCCAAGATATCTCTCGCTAATCTTCAAAATTGTTTTGCCAATCTGCCGCCTTTGCTGTGTACTTCACTTGATAGTCTGAATACGGTTCGTGAATAGTGTCGGGTTCGGACATGTGCTGACGTGAACCCAGCCGTCGCAGAATGTCTTGATAGAACTTTCGTATGAGGATCGCACTTCGACGGACGTATCCGAGTCAGCCGGCTATGTGAAATCAAGATCCGTCTTCCTTGGATGGACAGGACTGCAAAGCCGACAGAGATCTCACCCACCAGAGGAACGACACAGGTCGGGGAGAGAAAGAAATCGCCCCAATGCTAGAGAATTATCTTTGGTGGACATTGATGCCGCATTCGCTCGGACTTTAGGGCTTTCTGATGGACAAGAAATCACTGTTACACTGCATTTGGAGCTGCCCGTGGTAGACACCGTCAATATCGAGCCTCTTACACCAGAGGACTGGGAGATTATCGAGCTTCACGCCAGCTTCTTGGAGTTTAACATGATCAGACAAGTTCGCGCTTTGCCTAACCCAGGCTATCGTCACCCCAGCGCAGGCCACTCAGATCACCCCATCACTCTCCATCTCACCCCGACGACAACAGCAAATATCAAGCTCATTTCCCTGCACCCCGATCCAGAGTCACCATTTGCTAAGCTGGATCCCAATGCAGAAGTCATTATTGCACCTAAATCGAGACAGAGGCCTTCAAATAGCCACTCACGAGCAGGTAGCAATTGTAGAACTCTTGAAGCCCCCCAAATCAAGCTATTTCTCAGAGGAGTTGATAGAGCACGCCGCCCAGATCTGTCTAGTCGCCAACAAGATGAGAATGAAGGCCTCAGGATCTGGGTCGACAGTGATACGCGACGCAAAGCACTCTTGAAAGGAATCAGTTGGGTATCTGTGTCGATCCTCCATCAACCAACGTTCCAAGCCAAGGTTAATCCCAGATATGGCCAAGACGGCGCAGAAGGGTCAAGCGTGGCCTGGGTTTCTCCGAAAGTTGTAGCCAGGCTGGAGGAATGGCCAGATGCTCCAGACAACCGGCACGCTGCTTTATCCTCGTCACTGTGTGTAGCGTTGGTTTCTGAGGGCATGGTTGGAATGCCAATCAAGATTGAAGCTGCCCCTATAGAACAGGCGTCAGCTGCTCAAAAAGTTCACGTCTACCTATTCATTGGTAACGTGGTGGAACCAATAGGCGCTCTCAAACTTGGGCCTAGTGCGAGGCAAGACCGCCAAGAAGCTGGGAAATCGATTCTCAACATGTACAAGCAACCCAGTGCCTTTCGGGGTCTTCTGGACGGTCCTATCACGGACGGCATGATCTTAGGTCCCCTTTCTTCGACCCCCATGCTTCCTAATTGGACTGGCGGGATACTTCGATTTGATGCCAACCTGGCCCAACCCACAAAACCCTTCTGCGACTGGTTCCTTAATTCAGGTCGAATGCCCTCCATCGAAGTCGAAGAGCCAATTCCCTCACCAATTTCGAATTCCAACAAAGGTCTCTTGGATGCATCAGTTCCAGTCCTTGCTGGCGTCGAGGACATCGTCACAGACGTCAAGTCACACTTGTTACATGAATCCTCCGTATTGCTCATAGGAGGCCCCGGCGCAGGAAAAAGCTCCGTTAGCTTATTGATTGGGCATCAATTGAGATCCGAGCACTTGTTTCACAGCACATACATTTCTTGCCAAAAGATGTTGGCAAATGAAGAGCGCATTGCTACCATCAGAGACACTCTTGAGCAATCCTTCCTCCAAGCAGCCTTGAGTGCAAGACTAGGCGGCCGTGCTCTGGTAATACTAGAAGATGTCGACAAGTTATGCCCCGTTGAGACTGAACTTGTGGTTGGAGGTGATAATGCGCGCTCCAAGCAGATGAGTGAGATTGCTTCAGTCATAAAACGACATTCTGCGCTGGGCGGAGGGGTGGTGGTACTCGCGACTGCGCAGATGAAAGAATCCCTGCACAATGTCATCATTGGAAACCACGTGTTCCGCGAAACCCTTCCTTTGGATGTCTCAAACAAGGTTTGTAGGAGGAAGATCCTGGAGGCGGTGATACAACAAAGCACAGCTACAGAGGATGAAGAACAAGAAAGGGAGGAGGTCAGCATCGGTCGCCCACAAACAGCTGACGGTGCCCAGCCAGAGACCTCCAGTGGATCATGGATGGACGTTTTCGGGTCTACAGAGGAGGCTCCAGTAGCCAATACTGCCCCTTCGCGCATGTTCAAACCAGACATAGACTTTGCGGATCTCACGAACCTCACGGAAAGTTACATGCTCTGAGATCTTGTTCTGTTTGTAGAACGAGCAAAGTATGTTGCTTTGGCCCACTTCATATCACGCAACTCGGAGGACGGCAACAAGATAAATGTCCCTCTCACGAGAGAACACTTCGAGGAAGCCCAGAAGGGATTTACACCAGTCGCTTTACGAAACATGTCTCTTGGAACTTCAACTACGACATTTGACTCGATTGGCGGCATGACAGAAACCCGCAGAGTTCTTTTGGAGACTATTGAATACCCGACAAGGTACGCGCCTATCTTCGCACAATGCCCGCTTCGACTACGCTCTGGTCTTCTTCTCTACGGATACCCAGGATGTGGAAAGACTCTGCTAGCCAGCGCTGTTGCTGGTGAGTGCGGATTGAACTTCATCTCCGTCAAGGGCCCGGAGATTCTCAATAAATATATAGGCGCGTCTGAGAAGTCCATTCGTGACTTATTTGAGCGAGCAACTGCCTCTAAGCCCTGCGTTCTGTTCTTCGATGAATTTGATTCAATTGCACCGAAGCGAGGAAGTGACTCAACTGGAGTGACAGACCGGGTTGTCAATCAACTGTTAACTCAGATGGATGGTGTCGAGGGCTTATCTGGCGTTTATGTTCTTGCTGCAACGTCCAGACCCGATCTTATCGATCCTGCGCTGCTCCGTCCCGGCCGTCTTGATAAGTCACTCTTATGTGACCTGCCGCACCTGGACGACAGAATTGACATTCTTAAATGCCTCTTGAAGAAACTCAAGCTTGATCAGGATCTAGAAGGAGAACTTGACAATAGGCTGAGGGATGTCGCTTCGAGGACCCAAGACTATTCAGGAGCCGATTTACAAGCTCTTATCTCTGATGCCCAGCTTGAAGCCATTCACGAGTATCTAGGAGACAAAGACACCGGAGTTAGCTCAGCAAAGACGAATGGAAAGACCCGAGTCCAAGACTCTCGAAAGCCTAGTATCGTACAGTTCTGGTACGGTGCAGAACAAGACAGACTGCTCTCCAATTCCAACTCTGTTGACCGGCGCACGCAACGTAGGCAACTCGCTGAGTATGAAGAAAAGGTTGTAAAGCTACGTTCCAAAGGAAAGTCAAGCCGCCGAGGACTTCAGGGTGAAGGAGATCAGAAGGCAGACGACAAAGCATCACGTAAGCCGGAAATTCTACTTGCTTGGAGGCATTTGGAGAGTAGCTTGCGTGTTTCGCGGGCTAGTATCAAAGCTGATGAGAAGAAACGATTGAGCTCGGTTTATGATGAGTTTGTTGGTGGCAGGTCTGCTGAGCTACAGAATGGCCAAGGAGGAACAGCTGTTGGCAGTAGGGGAACCCTGATGTAAAGAGATGTATTCGCATAGTATTGAAGCAACATTGCGTTCATCACCGTGCAGGAAGTTGAGTAGTTAACTGCCACGCACTACTATGTTTGGAAGAAATTATACTATTTGGCTGAATACTTCTTAGGGAACGACGGGTCTTTAAAATGTACAGTGACAGAGAAGGGGTTAAAATGGAATCTTGGTATGGTTGATGTATGAGTGAGAATGGTAACCAAGCTTATGCTAAATATGGACTCTTGCTATGATCAGAATGTTCTCCTGGTAACCCAGTGATTTAGCGACGAGCAACTAACACTCTTTGGGGCCCAATTTTCCAGGGGCTGTTATCTATCAAAAAGCTTGAGGTCAATACAGAGGTTACAGGCCGAAGTTGCCCTGGTTCTAGACTGATTATCAAAGCCTATTAAGTCTCAACGAGACATATTGAGCTAACACGCTGAAAGGCCCTAATTCACTCCTTCTTATCACCACTGGTTGATTCCACAAGAGCAGTACGGGCAATACCTTATCTGCGCGGAGAACTGGCCTTTTATCATTCCGCTGCATGAAAGACACTTATAACTGTATGGGAAAGGTGTCGATCCAGAACCCTTGCCACAAAGGAAGGGAATCAAATCCGCGGCGAAATCAGGCGTCTCCCTGGTAAGTTCGCAAAAGCCATCCTTACCAACGAGTTGGTCAATGTTCTTCCTGGCAGTCTCCACGACGATGTCTCGAAGTCCTCTGTCTTCGGAAGGTGTTGACACGTAGACAAGATTGGCGGCAACCGGAAAATCATACGTGGCCCATCCGTTAGCTATAGCAAGCTCAAACTTCTTTTTCGACTCGGTCTTCAGTGCCGCGATGTCGTACTTGTCCGCAATCTGGTACATACGGGCGTCGAAGATCATGGGCGGAGTACCCTGCATGTTGTCGTACTCAAATGAGTAGATGAATCGGAGCATTGCATCAACGACGCCGGGGTCGAAGTCCTTGATGTCGATGTTTCCCTCGGAGCTCTCCTATGTATTGTGAGAAGTTGATACTTCGATACATAGAATTTGACGTACCTTCCAGTTGCCATTCAGCATCTTGGCAAAGCACTTTGAGTGGGCTGACAAGATGATTCTGTGAGTCTTGAAGACTTGACCTTCGCAAGTAACAGTGATATCGGAAAGAGAATCAGTGTTATAATACCTAGCTATAATGTCAGCACATATTAAAAATGATCCGGCGACTCGTCTCACTCTTTCAGGGAGGCGAGGAACCCCTCTACTCCTTGAGGTGCCATCGTAGGGTGAGGCGGAGTACTTGGGGATATGGTTGATAGAGAAAGTCGTTTCAACCTGGACACTGCCGAGTTTCTTCTTTTTCATGTCCAAAGGACTTAGCAAGCGATTTGGTTGCTCAGAAGAAGACGATATGTTATTATAGGAAAGATGAACAGATGCCTGAGTTGTATTCCTCGCTGCCTGTACGCGACTACCCGCACCGCCACCTGAGTGGTTGGCCTCCCGCATAATTTGTGGTCAACCTCCTGCAGACGGCAGGCTCAACATTTCTCCTCAATGGAATCGTCAGCCATAGACTTCCTAGTAACAAGGTGGGGACAAATGCATTCTCAGCCTAGGTACCTGGTATATTCGAACGGCAGAAAGGACATTCATGGAAAGCCACGTGACCAGAACTCAACATTCCTAGATGAGGGGTTGTACGACAGTGGGGCAGATGCCTTTGGGTGGTTATTCTTGTCAGCCCGATAATCTCCTGTCAGATCGCACGTGGGCGGCCTTGCTTGACCTCCATCTACTGGAAGATACCCGAATCGGATTACCGGAGAGTTCACTAGAGGAGATAACTACACTATCCGCGGATCTTGCCGCCTACCTGGAAATCCTCCCCTCCGAATGGCGCCAAAGATTACTAGTTGGGAGGATTTGCTTTGGGTGTCTGAAGAAGTGGATGAGGATACCGGAGACTTTCAGTATACCATATTCACAATGGTGGAAGATAATATGATATACTACAGCCAGCTTAACAAGCTAAAGGCAGATATCTCATTTTAGGAGGCTACTAAATCCCTTATTTGAGTTCCTGATGAGGAAATCTTTCCCTAATGGCCCTAAGACCTGACTCTTACTAAAGCTCCTAAGGAGCTCCCACTAGATGTTCCCGTCAAGCGGCCCGGGATGGCGCTATATGATATCTTCTTAAAGCATAAGGTTATATATCTCCTCCCTAAGGGGTTAATAGAAGAGGCAGAAGCAATAGAAGTGCTAGGAAGTAAATCTTACCTAAATATTATTAGATACTATAGCTGCTATATGTAATAGGGCTATATTACTAGACTTATATTTAACTGATACTCTTATAACTTAAAAAGCTATCTAAAGAATAGCTACACTATCTAGAATAAAATGCTCTTTATAGAATTACTAGAGTTAATAATATATTATTTACATTTACTTAGCTAGGCTTATAATAACCTTAATCCCTTAAATGTCCTCATAGTATATAATAGAAGACCTATTCTAATTAACTTTAGCTTAGCTTATAGGATTAGAGAGAAGTTATTAACTAGTTATAGTATAAAAGGTTAAATTGATTGCTAGATAAAGGATTATATAATATTAGAGAAGTGATATAACACTTTAGCTCTTACTAAGCTTCATATGTAGCTAGATGACCCAACATTCTAGGATTGAATAGTCATCCTGTGCATTCTGAAGCTGCTAACTAGATGTTTTGCAGGGCTAGATAGTAGAGATACAATTCTGAGGGAGAAAAAGCGTTATATCTCTAAAGTGATGCAGCGAGAATGGTTACTAGCGTTATATGGAAAAAAGATATAGAGATTAAATATGAGTTCAAATTACTTAACCCCTTATCTCTGCTATTGATCACCTAAGTACGTGATAGTTCAATGGAGACTACTGTAATCTGTTCAACGAGTGGCTGCGGAAGCCGAAGAATAACCATCGTCCATCTTGTCGAACTCGATGCTGTCTAAGCTCATTGAGAACCTTCCCTTACTCTTCAGCCAAAATTACCCCCAGGTGCTTACACATAGTGACTTCTCTATAATAAACATTCTAGTCAATAAAAACAAGTTTAAAATTATAGGCATCATTAATTAGTCTCTAGCGGCGGTTATACCCTTTAGAATGGATTTAGACATCCTCTTCCTAACTACAGGCTTTATAACCCAAGACAGTTAGCATGACTATGCATATAAGCTATTACTGCAAGACACTTTCTGGAATGAATTCTAGGCTACCTCTCGGATTAACAGGGAGGAACATCAGGGTAGAATAAGGGATCTGGCTGAAGCTGCAGGCCAGATTGGCGCAATTCTCTGATTAGCGTTCCGGCGAAACTCTGATGGGTCGCCATCTGAAGAGATCTTAATATCAGAAAGCAGAATGAAACAGCTGAAGGCGTGGTTTGGCGAATAAGCAGCAGGAATTGGCTGAGGCGAGATGGTGCGTTTAGTGTCGACTGTTACAGGTGCGCCGCTCGTCATACCTGGTCACAAAAACACGCAGCTCGTCTTGATTCCTCGTCGCATATTCAAGACAAACGGTTTTTATTGAATAATGGACTGCATACAGTCATGGCTTCTAACAACAGTTAAAGCCCAGATTCTGACGCACATTGTCACATCGTCTTCGAAATAAATTCTAAGGGTCATCCAGTCACTTCGGTTTGTCCAACTTGAACAAAGATCTGCAGGGGAATATTGTGTCGCCCCGCGGATGGGCCATCAGAGACTACCGCTAAATCCTGTCACTTGCATTGACCTAGGTACCTCAGTACTCTATTTATCCCGCTAGTAGTTGACAGGGCCAAGCGGCAGATAAAGTTCAACGGTGAATGGATGTTGAGCTCCGCGCCTATCAAATCCAACGGATCTCGGTCCGGAACCTTGTAAGCGAGCGCGTGGGCAGGGTTTCATGGCGTGACAAGGCTTGGTCAGTTGATGACTCCGTTCAAGATTTACAGGGCCCAGGCAATTCTAGAACGAGGCCTTGACAGACATAATTGAACTGCCGTAAGCTGGATTACTTTATGATTTACTTGCGATAGAGATTGGGGAATCATTTTTAGCAATTCTTCTGTCGAGATCCAACGTTTAACGTCTTGGAGATAAATACATATTTTGGTTGGTCTCAGGGACCCCATCCACCCGTTTAACCAACACCATTAACAGCTTTCTGATACTTGCAATACTGGTAGGATTGTTAAATAAAACAAACATCGTCAAACCTAGACAAGCCCAGGAACACAAGATAAAGGGAAATGAAAGAAATATTACTAAAACAAGAAAAAGAAAACAATTTGCAGTCTACATCCATCACTCGCAAAGCCAGGAGCAACATTCTGTACATCAGGGCTTGCGTCTCACTTTATCGTGTTTGCCGTTGTGTTTGGTAGGGTGAAAGAAGAGTTGCTGGGAATCGAGACTTGAAGTAGGAGTGAGGGGTCAAGAGAACCAGAGTGGAGAAGATCTACTATTCTGTTCATGGTGTATTGGGATAGCCACTGTGAGTAGTTCTTTCGAGCTGTGTCATCTCCCTGTGGTGGAGAAGATGGTTGATGTTTAACAAATGGTATGATGAGGGGGGTTTCCGTGAGGTGAGCTCCGCGAGAAGTGGAGATGGTATTTGTGGTCATCACGCTGTTTGATAAAGTTGATATCTAGCTTCTGTGGTATTTCCAGGTCAAGCTGCATCGTATTTAAAAGAAATCGATGAATGATCCGGGCTAATATACAGGCCGTGTTGAAAGCCATCAGACAATTCACCCACGTTTTAGCAGGGGGCTTTAGCAGCATCAGGCCTGAAGTTTGCGGTGAAGACCCTGCCCGCAGCACTAGCGCACACCTATCATGTGTATTGTGTCAGGCGTACGTCACAGGCACGGCAGGGTTCACCCGCCATGAAAATCAGGGTCCTAGGATCCCCGTTGAAAAGTCAGATCAGCGTTCTGTAGGTATTCCTCTTCATTTTACCAATCTCAAATTCTCCAAGATTTATTTTTCGAAGTACCTAACCCAGAAACTCACTAAAAAATACTTTTTCATTATGGATGACCCAGGATACACATGGCCTGCCTGGAAGTTTGGTCTGAAAAGGGAAGATCTATCTCACAAACTTCACGACCAGTACAATACTTATCTTGCGCCGATACAAAGTCCCGAAGCGTTTTATCACGACATCTCCGAAATTGCCCATACCGCGCATTCTGTTGCCGAGTTTCATCATCTAGCCCACGATCGAAGACAACAGCGACTCAACGAATTGACCGAGGCCCTCGAGTCTGCAAGTTTCGAGATCATTGCCAATCCGAGCCTCATCGACACACCTCAGTAGGAGCATGCCATCCAGCTATTTGGCACCAATTCCCTCGACTCGCTCGTTCAATACTTTAGCTCATATCTCCCCCAAGAACACCGTTGGCACCCGTTGTGTCAAGACTCTGTCCGGTCAGTCGCTGACGGCAGTGAAGAGTTAAACAAAAGACATACTTCTGGTGCCACTACGCAATCAAGTCAAGTAAGTACTGGGGCCTGTATTCTTGATGGTATCAAGCTTAAAGCAGGTGAACACAAACAAGGGGAGATGCGCAACGATAATTCACGTCGCGGTACAAACATATGGTCCAGGGAAGATGGCTTTGAACACACCCACTCAGATTCAAAGAGAAGAGCCTTGTTCGATCGTCATCCAGAGACAAAGGGACCATTTATCAAGCTCTCTCCCAAGAACACGCCATACACTGTGGGTCTCAAACTTCAGCCTGCAATTGGGCACGGCGTTGCGAGTAAAATCGGGTTAAAGAGAAAAAGAGCATAATATGAAAAATTCATGATGGCACTTTGTGGTCTTATGTTCATACAGCGAATTTAATAGACGCCCTTGAATGAAAATATGCTCCCCTTTGTAGATAGCAGAATTTCTATCCTGAATAAATGAAGTGTATCTTTGGTGTCACCAACATGTCATGTTATCCATCGTGCAAATTCACACGGTCTGTCGATCCTTATTGTGACTCAGTTCACATGCTGAGTCAAGCACATGTGTAAATTGCCTCGGCGTACAGACGTAAACAAGTGAATTATCAGCAGAATTTGTCCCAACAAAACGGGATTAGTGGAATTCAACAAAATCAAATAGTCAAAGCAGACTAGGGTCTCAATTCTCGCTTATATACTCATCGCCAGCAGCGTTGTTTGTCCATCAAAAGCTATATCTAGAAGCGACTGATTCTTCACCGAATTACACAACAAACACTCCTCGGATCTAATGGCGGGAACATCACTTTGGGATTACATCTTTATGCGCACGTCCATCTTCGTCTTACACCTCATCGCACCCCTGAGCATTGTCCTCTCTCTCATCTTATCACTAGTCCCCCTTCCATTTCAGATTCCGAGGTTTCTCAAGGCATGGGTTATTCTTGAAGCACTTTTCTATGTCTTCATATACCTACCGCTTAACAGTCACCTTCAAAAACCTGCAGATCATCCTATTGCACCTTGCCGAGCCGATCGCCAAAAGCTGTTTCAACAATGCCACGACAATATTCCGGACGCAGGCCAGTACCTAAGGAGGTGGTTTCGTGATGCGCCAGAGCATGAAATCAAGCGTGAGAACGTTAAAGACTTCTTTCGATGGGCCTTTTTGAACATGGAAGATTGTGATTCGACATATGATGATGAGTTAGAGGAGTACATCGAGAAACTTGAGGAGCTGCTTGGAAGAAAGTTGGAGCCTGGCAGGGGTGATGCTAAATGCCTGCGCATGACTCTTGACAAGGTCGAGATGCTTCATCGAAGTTTGACATGGTACCTGGTGAGTCTATAAAAGCTGTAGCATTTCACTTGCATGTACTATAGATGGCTACTAACTTTAATGCTCTACGATTCAGTGCATCTTTGTTGTTGACACAATAGCATCAGCTTATTTGCTCTACCATTCCTTCAGATTTTACCGAACATCGTTATCCCAATTCTTCACCACTTTTCCACTTCGGCCTCTAAGTCTAGTTACGCCCTATAAGTCTCCCGCCAAGAGGCTTATTTACTGGCACCGTCCACATACGTCCAAAACAAAGCTACCCATTCTCTTTATCCACGGCATCGGTGTGGGACTTTATCCCTATGTGAACTTTCTGGCTGAAGTTAATACGGCCGGTAGTTCAGATGGAGATGTTGGCATTATTGCTGTCGAGATCTTATCAGTAAGCTCTCGCATCACAGGCCCGGCTATGTTAAAAGAGGAAATGTGCGAGGAAATTCGTCGAATATTGTCTTCACATGGCTGGGAAAATTGCGTCTTGGTTTCTCACTCGTAAGTGCCATGATACGATCTGAACTCAGGTTATTAATATTTCTGATGTGGAGATACGGAAGCGTTGTCGCCGCACAGCTTCTTCGAGACCCCAAGACCTCCATTAGTATCGGCCCCGTTATGTTCATTGATCCGGTATCCTTCCTGCTACATCTGCCTGATGTAGCCTATAACATTGTACGTCTTTTGACAATTTACCCTACCAGTCGACCTCACTAAACCTGTTTCCCCAGATATGTCGACGGCCAAGTGAGACTAAGGAGCACTTACTGTCCTACTTTGGCTCGAAAGACATAGGTATCGCTCATACGCTATTCAGGCGCTTCTTCTGGGCCGATAATCTACTGTGGAAGGAAGATCTACAAGATCGTCCTGCTGCCGTGGCTTTGGCTAGCAGAGACAGTATCATCGATACGAAATCGATTCGGGCTCATCTTGTTGGCTCAAAAGATTGGGCACAAAGCCCAACTAAAGAGACAGGAGAAGTTTCAAGTAATGGCAAATTGGATGTGATCTGGTTTGAGGATTTGGATCATGGTCAGGCCTTTGATCACAAAACGACACGGCTGCGTCTCGTTGAGACTGTTCGAGAATTGTGCAATGAGGCTGCAAGTCCTGAAATGGCGGCGGAGGTTAGAGAGAAGCGACTGAATGGTCTGTTGTAATGCGGTTTGCTGTAAGGATATCTATGAGTTGAAAGAGTCTTCGCTAATTTCTGCATCTTGCATCACCAGCGGTTACCGCTTGTATATGTAACATTTCATTGAGATGTTTGCTTTCGTGTTTGCACCAATCTACCTTTTGCTTGTTCAGTAACTTGTCGTCTTGTGCACATGTGTTTTGAATCAAATCATTCATTACATGTCTTTTCCCGTCATACGTAGGTAAGTTAACTTCCTATCACCTAGTAAGCGTAGCACTGAAGAGGAGGAGGCAAGAAAACTTAAGACCTTTATACCACGTAATTATACTAAGTAGTAAAAGTATTTAGGTAAATTTAACGTATTTAAGCAGGACTTCACATCAATTCATTTTGTTCTAGCAATCTAATTCAACGTCAGGTTTATTTTCCCTATTGGCACTGCATGCAAAATCCCATGTTTGTTGATGTGTTGATGCCTTACGGATTGATTGGATCAGGGACTTCCACAGCTGATGTTCGGGTGCGGGTCGATATGATTGGTAGATCGCCTTTGTCACAGCGGGTATCCTGCCCCAGTGAATCAGCGCCATTTCCTTCCTCTGTCCAACACTCAAGCCCGTGCTGACTTGTTTATTCCAAATTGCTTTGCATAACATTCACTTCCTTCATCTCCGGTGCTGGGCTCATCTCTAGGCACCTAATTCAAGCTCTCTAGCTCGACTTCAGCCTTCAAGCCAATCTGGTCATCCTTCACTCAGTTAAGATGAGTCAGACTGGACGAAATTCGCGATCCGGAGCGCAAGATGATGCGTCCAATACGAAACTAGACAAATTTCATCTGTTTCGATTCCTCCCGTATGATCTACGGCACTCAATTTATATCCTCGCCACCCCTCAACGGGTCGTGCGTGTGGAGGAAGGGCCAGTTAATCCCAAGGAGAAGCGGGCTTGGATCGACCAAGACTACGAGAGCTATTTCGACTATGCATTCGAAAAGTTTTATAAAGAGATGCTAGTCAACATGCCGGTTCCGAAGCTCCATCCCGATCTGGTAGCCTTTGCGCATAACTGGCGACACAGAATTCCATGGGATTCATACAATGGCCGCGAATACAAGCAGGCACGACTAGAGGCGTACGGTTTCACTTCAAGTCAGCCTCTTTACGAACCTTGGCAACCGTCAGAAGAAACGCCACGTATTCCAACTGACTGGCTCGTCGACTATCCTGAGCTCGCATTCGAATTGTCCCGCAAGTCTTCTCTGTACAGCGACGCCGAGATACCTGCGTTCTTGCATGTATGCTCAGAATCACGACAAGTACTGGTCAAGTGGGGTTACCAGCTCTTCTTCGCGACTCGAACAACAGGCCCAAGAACTTGGTTTCATCCCAGCCGAGATCGTCTCTACATCCCTTATACAGTAGAAACCTTTCCGAGAACATATGACAGCGATTACGGATCTGGTCTTCCGGGGGAAGCTCGCACGCCATATCCATGTCCTGAGCCTGGTTTGATACTCTCAGGTTGTCACTGGGATATAGGTCAATATCGCGTAGATGACTTGAAACAAGTCAAGAACGTCATCCTCGAAAGCCCCTCCATAGGGAAGGATCAGGACAAATTGGTGGCGGAGCTTCAGTCTCTTCTTCCACTACTTTCGGGTCTTGATGAGCTGTTCCTTGAGGACTGGGGGCTAGAGGAATTTTGGGATTGGTTCAATCCATTCCGTGGCTCTCATGCCGCGGAAGTCAAGACACCTGCCAGCTCCGTCGCCTGCATCCCTGTTGAGGATATCGATGCTATAGGATATGCTTTCTGGGAACGTTCCCGACCGAATGATGGTAACAGGCTAGGGCCATTATGCTACACCGGGTATCGCAACAGCGACTTCAACGAATATCTGGAAAGCCCGAATCGATCGCAATCGTACCATGTGGCACACGCCGCGTCAGTCAGGGCTAGACTTCTTCAATGGAAGTCCGAACTTGCAGAAGCCCAGAAACCGCGAATCCCGACAATTTGCCACGTCAATATCTGCCCCGACTCTTATGCAAAGATCTATATGGCCAACCGACACAGGTCTTGGGAAGCCCTCACGTCCCTTCACCCTATGCAAGTTCAGGATCTGGACTTTCAAGAAAAGTTCTCAATGCAAATGAGCGATTGTCCACCTCCTTTCAGGATCAAATGGGGGCAACTGGACTGGGACCGCGACTGGCCAGACACAGTCGAGATTGCACGACTGACAGATGCGAATGGGATCGATTGGTATATGGAAGGGACACTTCAGGCTTGGTATTTGAGGCGGTTTTCTATTCCGGAGCCGCAGTGTATTGAACTGTAGCAACCCCCCAAGAGTCAGTTGATTGCAGTGGGAGGAAAGACATGTTGGGGCCTTTATCCAAAATGATAAAAAGACTTGGGTAACGATAGGTTCAGGATACCTTTTGCTAAGTTAGGTATTTTATTATGAGTTTACGACAAGCTCAGGATAGTTGCGTCATACATGGCCCTGAAGTTGTCTTCGAATAAGCTTTTGTCCCTGCGTTGAAACCCATCAAACAGCCGTCTTACTCTCATGGTGATCAGGGTTTCATCTAGCGATTACCCAGAACCAATCTTGAGCTCCAGCTATCCTAAAGCCATCAGACAAAAGGGATGTGCCATCTGGCGCAGCTTCTATTGGGTGGCTATATACCTGGCTAAATCTATATCTCGTCACCTGTCAGGCTGGCGCGTCATCTCTGCGGCACGGTTCATCAGGTCGTACCTTATTAGTAACTCAGGGTCTAAGCTGATGTCACTGTGGCAATGCTATCGAATCGTTGCGTTCTGTGTTGAAACTTCGAGGACTTGAGGGGGAAACGATAATCGATATGACATTGCAAAGGCGAATTTTCACGGTTAACGTATGATAATTGATGATATGGTTGATTCTTAGATTGGAATCGATCACCACTTCCATTATCTATATAACAATGCCTTCAGCCCGCTCAAGTCCAACATCAAACCAAGAACATAAAGACAAAGATCTAGTCCTTTACAACACTACTCTCACAAATCCACACTTGAATCATAACTACTATCTCATATCACGATTATCATAACAACATGGCTCCCAAGTGAGTTCCTCACCTTCTATGGAATGCATGTCAGTACTAACACTCACTCAGTTCCAAGCGCCGCTTCTCCCTCAGCGCCCTATCTCCCGCATCACGGAGATACAACAAGGTCATGAGCGATAGACTCGACAACCGCCGATCTATCGATACTACAGCCACTACCTCTACAATGGGCGGCATGCCTGTCGTTGAAGTCGAGAGCCACCTTGTTGACCCGGCGTATCGCTGGACAACTGCCAATCGAATTGGCTAGGCTGGGGAAACTCACCCTCTTCTGTTTAATGCCACAGCGCAATGATACCAATGTACATTATTAGGCTGAAATTGAATTAAACTGTCTTTTCTATGCTATGATATGTTAACTCAATGATTTTCAATCTAAATCACTTGAAGGCGGGCTCTGGTTTAGAGCCGTAAGGAATAATTCTAACCATATGCCTCCTCTCATCATCTCGGAAATCAGGCACAGCAGAATGTGCCGTTCCTCGTTGATCCCAAACCACAACCATACCTTTCTCCCATTTGACCCTGCAACTAAAATCCATGCTTCGAATGTGATCCTTCAAGAATGACAACAAGTGGTCTGACTCTTCTGGCAGAAAACCTTCAACCTGGCGAGCGATGGTGGGGTTGACAAATAGTGCTGGTTTGCCAGTAACAGGATGTTTGATGACTAGCGGATGCGTCGCGTTGATTGCTTCTGCCAATGCACGTTCTTGACCAACTCGTCGGACCTCGCCTTCGGAAGCTGATGTATGGTGAAGATTGAGGCCGTGAAGAGTTTCTCTAAATGCAGGCGAGAGAGCTTCGTATGCTGCTGTAAGTGAGGTGAAAGCAGTGTCGCCACCGCCTGATTCGGGAATCTCGAGGACCCAGAAGAAAGTGGTTGAGGGGACATTGGGAGTAAAAGTCTGATCAATATGCCAGAGATCATATGTCGTCCGAGGACCTAGAAGCTTTCTCAAGTTGCCGCTGACTTTTATTAATACGGTTGCTACCAATTAAGAGACTTTTTGAAGATACTCACGTTTTCTCATCGGCGTAGACGACATGAAATTCTGGCCCAGTACCTTTTGGATACCCCATCGTAGGATGCTGATGAAGCGGCCCATAATGCTTGACAATCTCCCGCTGTCTTTCAAACCCTACATCCTCAAAATCCTGGTCCCTCTACCAAAAGTCAGCACCGTCAATCCCAAACATCAAACAAACTCACAAAAACTACAACACCCCGTTCAGCAGCCAGCAAAGCCAACTCATCAAGCCCCTCCCTCCCCAACGCACTAATCTGCACACCCCGGACTTCAGTGCCAATACGTGGGGTAATATCAACCGTCGTAGCGCCCTTTAGCAGATTCGCTTTGGCGGGATCAGCCCGAAGCCCTGGTTCTTGGGCTTCAAAAAGCGGCACAGCTACCGGTGCACTGTAGCCATCCGAGCGGGTGGGAAGATAAGCGGGATACAGCGGTTCAGACGACATTTTTGGCTTTGTTAGCGATTGAATTGGATGTGCAGCTTGCGTCTTAGATATCCCGCCTTCGGATGGTGTAACCCGAGTTTGTCGGGGCTTGTCCGATGGTTTTAGCTAGAAGAGGAGATTATGGACTCGTTATTTGCAGGGCTGAAGGCGTAAGTCGGGTGAATGTACCCGCTCTGTAGATCGAGCCAATTGCAACTCTTGTGTTTTGAGATAAGCAGTGGGGTAATCTTGTGGTGTTTCTGCTAAATCGGACCCTTGATCACGACAAACACGGTAGTTTAACTGCTCGGCTCCGATCTTAGGGCCTGATTCAGGATTTGCATCTCAGCACACATCTCCACAAGCCTTTCAGATAACTTACTGCTCAGACGCCCAATTCCTGATTTGGCTTGCGTTTCTGCCCTAGATAATAGCATATTACATCTGTAATTGCATAATATTAATAAAATGTAATTATTAGCAGCTAGTAGATGTATCCTGCTAGTGAGGCCTTTAGGATAGCCTATTAGAGGTATAATTAGCATAAAGATATCATTTTCTGCTATTTTAGAAAATATTAAAAGATAGCTAACTTTTCTAGGGTATCTTACTATATCTTTATATTTTAATATCTATATATCTTTATCTATTATTAGTATAATATCTTATATAAAGGAAATAGATAAAAATAAACTTATTAAAGAGATTATTATTAATAATAATATTAATAATAATATAATTAATCTTAAGATTGTATTTTTAAGTATACTAGGTAGTATTAGAGTCTCTTATTAGGCTTAAGCCTAGGCTTTAGCTTTAATATAAGACTCTAAAGATGCCTTTATTTAGTAAAGCTACCTACCTATTACCTATAATTATCTTATATTCCTGCTTTAAGCTAGAGATTAATCTTTTATTAAACTCTTCTATATGCCTTTAGCTCTATTTCTTAACCTTTACTATTAGCTAAGAGATAATATAGAGGTAGCAAGTAATATGCAGACTTATCTTAAGCTTAAAGTAATAATCTTCTACTAGATTATTGCCTATAGTAAGAAGTAAAGGAATGCTACTTTAAAATTTAATATAAGTTAGTTAATAGTATCTTAGATTATATATTAGCTTTTATAGCTTTTCTAGAAGCTTTACTTTGCATTTATATAATGCTTAATAAGGCTCTTTAAGAAGGTTAAACTAGATAAAAGATATATATATTTTAATAGTATAAATGTAATAATAAATAGGATTTATATATATGCTTTTATTTCTATAAATTAGTAAAAAAGATAGTAGTTATACTATTATAAAATCTCTTAAAATATACTTATAAAGGTTAATCTTAATAATAAGATCTTTATATATATTCTTACTAATACTAAGGGCTTAATGCATAATAGTGCTATAATAAGCTTTACCTATACTAAAGATCTTAAGCTAAAGAATAACTGCTTTATTCTTGCTAATACTAGCTTTAAAGCTTATTAGAGACTTCTTATACTATATATTAAAATAACTTATTATCTTTAGAAGTAGCAAGAAGCAGGAAGAAGTTTAACTTCTTTAAAGGAAGTATATAATCTTTATTACATTAAGCTTTAAAATGTTATAGAGTAAGTTATTAGTTAGTATAAGTATAGATTTATAATCTTTAGTAGTAAAGCTCTTAAATATAATATTAAAGATTAGTAACTACTTATTTATATAGTAATAGGTTTATTTAACTTTATATAGATTAGAAAGACTCTTCTTAATATTATAAAGTAGTAGTAATAGAATAATCTTATGCCTAGCAAGAAGCAGCTAATAAGAAATGTAAAAAACTAATGTAATAATTATCTGCTGCATTTTAGCACTAATGCAATCTGTAATATAATTAGAACTTAGATTTAAAATAAGGAAAATGCAGATAATAATAAATCTATAATAAGCAGTAAAGAAAGCAGTAAAGAAGGTAATTTAACTATTATAGAAAGTAGTTATTTAAGTATATAAGGTTATTGTAAAGTTATAAGGTTAAAGGAGGTTAGTAGAGTTAAGAGGTTAAATTAGCAGAAAAAAGCCCTCCTTATAAGGCTAAGGTCCCTTAAATTACTAACCTTTAAGAGTTACTATTTTAACTAAGTAGTATTTAATTTAAAATAGCTATATAATTAGTAAATTTATATTAAATCATACCTAGCTTAAACTAAAGGTTATAGGCTACTAAAGACCTAAAAATGCCCCTTTACTAGCCTTATTATAACCCCTTACTAGTATCTATAGGCTGCAAATTTATTCCTTTTTTACCTACTAAAGGACCTATTTTTCCTTTAACTTAAGCCTCCTTTATACCTTCTAATCTAAAGGCATTCTAAATTATAGCATTTATTAGATTTTAACTTAACTAACTAATAATATAAAGAATTATAAGTCTCTCTTACTCTTTTATTATTATTATGCAGTTTTTTATTGCAATTTTAAGATCTTTAAAGCCTTTAAGCTACTATATAAGTATATACTTCCTCTTTATATCTTGCTCTACTAAAACCTCTCTTATTTCCTCCTAAGATATCTCTAAACGCTTCTTCTTCCTTATTACAGCAGATCTTGCAGCTAGGGAGAGAGTAGCAGTTAAATTACTGCTTGCAGGGCCTTAGCAGCAATTTATAGGCGCTAAGGCCTGCTATAGTAAGTTTTTAGGCATCTAAGAAGGCTACTATAACTAACTTTCTCTTCTGCCTAGGTCTCCTTCCTTGCCTAAAGAAATTATAGCCTGCTTAGGATCTTATAAGTTTATAGCTAGTTATAAGATAAGGATTTTATTAAATAGATTATTATTATTATTATTACTAGCAGTAGGCCTTAGTCTCTCTTCTTCCCTTCTTTCCTAGTATAAGTTATTATAAATGCTATAAATTTACTACTCTATAAGGGGATTATTATTAAAGATTTTAGCTTAAGAGTTAAGGGTAATAGTATTACTAATTAGAAGACTTTCTTATAAGACCTTTTTTCTTTTATTTATATATTTTTAAATTAAATATTTTTTATTTTTTATACTTATTATAATCTTTTTAGTTTTAAAGTTATATTTAATCTTTAATTATAATATAGTATTATAAAATACTTATTAAAATCTCTTTTTAAGTATTAAGTAATTTAATAAGCCTTAAGAGATTTACTAGATTTCTAGCTATTACTATTTTATTTTATTAATAAAGCTTATTAATACTAAGGAGATATAAGCATTCCTTATAATATAAAGTCTTCCTTAATACTAAGTAGCTAATAATAACTTTAAAAAGTATAAAACCTATTTATTATTTTACTTAAAGCTTTAATAAGTATTTTAAAGCTAATTACTATTTAGTATTATTAGTAATAATAATTAATAGTTAATACTTTATTTATTACTTTATAGCTTATTAAACTAATATTAATAGTTAAATATATAAGTAGAAGGATTTCTTAAAGTAAAAGCTTTTTAACTATTTATAATAGTATTTTAAAGTCTTAATAGCTTTACTTTTATTAATAAAAGAAAGTAATTACTTTAGGTTATTATCTTTATCTTAATAACTTTATAATAAGCAGGGAAAAGCAGTAACTAGAAGAGGCTTAAGTATAAAGATAATAAGGTTTAGGGTATAAGATAGGTTATATGCTAATTTTATATAGCAGGAAGTCTCTTTACAGAAGGAGATGCATGATAGATGCTAATCCTGACTCTGGCCCTTAGTATCACTGACTCGTAATCTTGCGATATTTATAGTCTAAGCTCGTCATGGCTTCCATTTTTCACTAAGGGCCAGAGTCAGGATTAGCATCTATCATGCATCTCCTTCTATAAAGAGACTTCCTGCTATATAAAATTAGCATATAACCTATCTTATACCCTAAACCTTATTATCTTTATACTTAAGCCTCTTCTAGTTACTGCTTTTCCTTACTTATTATAAAGTTATTAAGATAAAGATAATAACTTAAAGTAATTGCTTTCCTTTATTAGTAAAAGTAAAGCTATTAAGACTTTAAAATATTATTATAAATAGTTAAAAAGCTTTTATCTTAAGAAATCTTTATACTTATATATTTAATTATTAGTATTAATTTAATAAGCTATAAAGTAATAAATAAGGTATTAATTATTAATTATTATTACTAGTAATACTAAATAGTAATTAGCTTTAAAATACTTATTAAAGCTTTAAGTAAAATAATAAATAGGTTTTATACTTTCTAGAGTTATTATTAGCTACTTAGTATTAAGAAAGACTTTATATTATAAGAAATACTTATATCTTCTTAGTATTAATAAGCTTTATTAATAAAATAAAATAGTAATAGCTAGAGGTTTAATAAACCTCTTAAGACTTATTAAATTGCTTAATACTTAAAAAGAGATTTTAGTAAGTATTTTATAATATTATATTATAATTAAGAATTAAATATAATTTTAAAATTAAAAAGATTATAATAAGTATAAAAAATAAAAAATACTTAATTTAAAGATATATAAATAAAAGGAAAAAGGTCTTATAAGAAGGTCTTCTAATTAGTAATACTATTACTCTTAACTTTTAAGCTAAAATCTTTAGTAATAATCCCTTTATAAGGCAGTAAATTTATAGCGCTTATAATAACTTATATAAGGAAGAAGAGAAGAAGAGAGATTAAGGCCTGCTGCTAGTAATAATAATAATAATAATCTATTTAATAAAATCCTTATCTTATAACTAGCTATAAACTTATAAGATTCTAAGTAGGCTATAATTTCTTTAGGCAAGAAAGGAGACCTAGGCAGAGGAGAAAGTTAGTTATAGTAGCCTTTTTAGATGCCTAAAAACTTACTATAGTAGGCCTTAGTGCCTATAAATTGCTGCTAAGGCCCTGTAAGCAGTAATTTAACTGCTGCTCTCTTCCTAGCTGTAAGATCTGCTGCAATGAGGAAGAGGAAGCATTTAGGGATATCTTAGGAGGAAATAAGGGAGGTTTTAGCAGAGCAAGATATAAAGAGGAAGTATACGCTTATATAGTAGCCTAAAGGCTTTAAAGATCTTAAAATTGCAATAAAAGACTATATAATAATAATAGAGAAGTAAAAGAGACTTATAATTCTTTATATTATTAGTTAGTTAAGTTAAGATTTAATAAATGCTATAATTTAGAATGCCTTTAAATTAGAAGGTATAAAGGAGGCTTAGGTTAAAGGAAAAATAGGTTCTTTAGTAGGTAAAGAAGGAATAAATTTGCAGCCTGTAGATACTAGTAAGGGGTTATAATGAGGCTAGCAGAGAGGCATTTTTAGGTCTTTGGTAGCCTATAACCTTTAGTTTAAGCTAGGTATGATTTAATATAAATTTACTAATTATATAGCTATTTTAAATTAAATACTACTTAGTTAAAATAGTAACTCTTAAAGGTTAGCAATTTAAGGGACTTTAGCCTTATAAGGAGGGCTTTTTTCTGCTAATTTAACCTCTTAACTCTACTAATCTCCTTTAACCTTATAACTTTATAATAACCTTATATACTTAAATAACTACTTTCTATAATAGTTAAATTACCTTCTTTATTGCTTTCTTTACTACTTATTATAGATTTATTATTATCTACATTTTCCTTATTTTAAATCTAAATCTTAATTATATTATAAATTGCATTAGTACTAAAATGTAGCAGATAATTATTATATTAGTTTTTTACATTTCTTATTAGCTGCTTCTTACTAGATATAAGATTATTTTACTGCTACTGCTTTATAATATTAGAAAGAGTCTCTCTAGTCTATATAAAGTTAAATAAACCTATTACTGCATAAATAAGCAGTTACTAATCTTTAATATTATATTTAGGAGCTTTATTACTAAGGATTATAAATTTATACTTATACTAACTAATAACTTACTTTATAATATTTTAAAGCTTAATATAATAAAGATTATATACTTTCTTTAGAGAAGTTAGACTTCTTCCTGCTTCTTACTACTTCTAAAGATAATAAGTTATTTTAATATATAGTATAAGAAGTCTTTAATAAGCTTTAAAGCTAGCATTAGCAAGAATAAAGCAGTTATTCTTTAGCTTAAAATCTTTAGTATAAGTAAAGCTTATTATAGCGCTATTATGCATTAAGCTCTTAATACTAGTAAGAATATATATAAAGATCTTATTATTAAGATTAACCTTTATAAGCATATTCTAAGAGATTTTATAATAGTATAACTACTATCTTTTCTACTAATCTACAGGAATAAAAGTATATATATAAGTCCTATCTATTACTGCATTTATACTACTAAAATGTATATATCTTTTATCTAGTTTAACTTTCTTAAAAAGCCTTACTAAGCATTATATAAATGTAAAGTAAAGCTTTTAAAAGGGCTATAAAAGCTAATATATAATTTAAGATATTATTAATTAACTTATACTAAATTTTAAGGTAGTATTCTTCTACTTCTTACTATAGGTAATAATCTAGCAGAAGATTATTACCTTAAGCTTAAGATAAGTTTATATATTACTTGCTGCCTTTATATTATCTCTTAGCTAATAGTAAAGGTTAAGAAATAGGGCTAAAGGCATATAGAAGAGTTTAATAAAGAACTAATCCCTAGCTTAAAGTAGGAATATAAGATAATTATAGGTAATAGGCAGGTAGCTTTACTAAATGAAAGCACTTTTAGAGTCTTATGCTAAAGCTAGAGCTTAAGCTTAAGCTTAATAAGAGACTCTAATGCTACTTAGCATACTTAAAAATACAGTCTTAAGATTAATTATATTATTATTAATATTATTATTAATAATAATCTCTTTAATAAGTTTATTTTTATCTATTTCCTTTATATAAGATATTATACTAATAATAGATAAAGATATATAGATATTAAGATATAAAGATGCAATAAGATACTTTAAAAAAGTTAGCTATCTTTTAATATCTTTTAAAATAGTAGAAAATAACATCTTTATGCTAATTATACCTCTAACAGGCTATCCTAAAGGCCTTATTAGTAAGATATATCTACTAGCTGCTAATAATTACATTTTATTGATATTATGCAATTATAGATGTAATATGCTATTATCCAGGGCGGAAACGCAAGCTAAATCGGGAATCAGGCGTCTAAGCAGTAAGTTATCCGAAAGGCTTGTGGAGATGTGTGCTGAGATGCAAATCCTGAATCAGGCCCTAAGAGAACGATACTTGCCGGGGATCTAGAACGTCTCTAGCCTAGGTATTGTCAAAAGTGGCGGGCGGGAATTTTTTTTAAATATTCTAGAGAACCCCAAGTGTCGATCATTTCTCAACTCCTCTTTTTCTTTCAACGGTCTTCGAATTTACCAATATGTCGACGCCGGCGAATGACACTTCCTCTGAAGAGAGGCAGAATGTTGCGTATGTAGAGTCGACGTCGTGGTTGGCCAAGGTTCATCCTTATTTCAAGAATCCAGTTCATGTGTTGGTCCTCAAGCTTGATTGCTTGTTGTTGGTCTGGGCTTTCATTGCAGGCCTTTTCAAGGTATCTATCTATGCTTTTCTGTGAACTGGACGACATTGATGGTTTTATAGGATATGGATCAATCTGCAACGACAGCTGCATATGTCTCTGGGATGAAAGAAGGCCTCAAACTGTACGGCAATGAATTGGTAGAGTTCACGACATATTTCTCCATCGGCTACGCCCTCTTTATCGTGCCATCGCAACTCATCCAAACCCGCGTTCGACCGTCTCTCTTCCTCCCTCTCTGTGAAATTATCTGGGGTTTATTCACACTCTTCACCTACAAAGCTCCAAATGCAAAGACCGTCTTTGCGCTACGATTCTTCCTCGGTGTTTTCGAGTCCACGTCATGGCCTGGCATCGTGAACTTGATCTTCAATTGGTATGATCACTAATCACAAACCTCTAGCTTCATGTCTCGTTAACTAGCCATTAGGTATCGTCCCGAGGAGTTGGGAAAGCGACTGGCGATCTTTGGCGTCAGTGGCGTTGCGGGAAACATGTTTCTCGGCATTGTTCAAGCCGCCCTTTACAGAAACCTCAACGGGGTGTCTGGTCTCGCTGGCTGGCAATGGCTCTTCATTATCAGCGGTATAATGACTATTTTCTGGGGTCTTGTCGGACTTGTAATCATTCCAGACTCACCTGCCATCACTCGAGCTCTTTGGCTCTCAGAGTCAGAACGAGAGCTGTGTCGTCTTCGAATGAGCGATAGCGGCGTCAAGACCTCCAGAATAATCCCCTTCAAGACTCTGGTTCAAAAGATGAAACTCCTCGTCCTCAGTCCCCTTTCTTATCTCTTTCTGGCGGCTTATCTTCAATTCGCTTGGAGTCAACGCGCAAACGCCTACTTTCTCCTCTTCCTCAAAGGTCTCCAAAATGCTGATGGAACACCCCGCTACTCAGTCTACACCGTCAACCTTATCCCACTTGGTGGCTACGCTATAAGCATAGTCTGCAACATTGGTCTCAACGCCCTCAGTGATTGGAAGGCCTGGCGCTGGCAAGTCAGCGTTGGCGCCGCCACTTTACAGCTCATCGCAACCTCGGTTCTCTCCGGGTGGCCTGATTCGTGGAGGACTATCATGGCTTTCTACTTTCTTACTTTTGCTACGGCTGCTTGGGGCTATGCTCTCCTTGCGTGGTTGGCAGAGATTCTGAGGAAAGAGCCGGAGGTAAGGTCGATTCTCGTGGCTATTGCTGTTACACTTGTTTATGCTGGACATGCTTCTATCCCACTTCGTGCTTGGCGGGTGAGTGATTCACCTAGATATCCAGTTGGTTTCCCGTTGGCTGCTGCGTTCAGTGTTGGAAGTATTGTGGCCATTATGGGGATGTGGTTTTACATCCGGAAATACCCTGATATTGTTACCTGGGGACTGGATCCCGAAGATGCCCAGGTCCATGACGAGGAGGAGACTATTCCAAGGGATGATGACCAGAAAGCACCCGTGGAGAGAAGTGATCGGGTTTAGCTTTTTATGAGATGACTATATGACTGATAAACATTTACGCTTTTGTCTAATTCACGACTAAGGCACATTTCTCAAAAAAGTACCCTCACTACCATGACATGTTATGCATAGCCTCAATTGTTATTAAATCATGACAAAGTTGAAATATAACTACCCATGTCATCTTTACACAGCAGCCCATCTCTTGGCCGCCGATGTTGTTCCTCCCTCTCCTCCATCACAGCCAGTAGTAACCTGATCAGTCCTCACTATGCCCTCCTTGGGACTCTTTGGCCTAGACGAAGTAGTCCGGGATATCTTATCGGCACCAACCATGTTTTCCCCACTCCCTTCCTTCCCTTGGATCGTAAAGCCATAAGTATCAACCTTCTTTCTTGGCTTGTCTTTCAGCTCGATGCCAGGTTGTTGCTGTCTGCTCTGTTTACTGTAGTCTTCGTACTGGTGCTTACCAGAGCCTTTCTCGGTGCTCCAGATATTGCGCCCCTTCAACATCTCAAGAATGGGCTGAAGCACTGGTATGCAGGCCGCTATAATGATCGGGTTGCCTTCGACACTTCAGCGTTTGTAAGTTATCCAATGGGTTCTTGTATGGGAATGGATGGGCTCACTTACGATGTCCAATACAGCGGGTCGCACAAGTCGTCTAAAGCTTGTTGTTAGTGCGTGAGTTTGAACAGCCGTATTCTTGACGACCTACAGCTGACGTCCGGACTGGCTAGCGTTGGAACGCCTGTTGCCTTGACAATACCAATAGCGCCGCACCTAGAACTATCAGTGCAAGATCAAGATGACATGATAGCTTCGTACTCACACCACTCCCATACCAAGTGCAAGACTAAGTATCAGCTTCTTCTTCAAAGGCATGAGAAGTTTCCAAAGAGTGATTGCTGGGTACACAGCGAGGTAGAAGTCTAGAAATGCGGATATTGCTAACAATTGGTCAGCTCATGCCTCCATATAATCATAAGAACACAAGACTAACAGCTTGCCCCGAATGCCAGACCTTCCAGTTTAGATGGTTCTAAGCAATCTCTTGGCATTGTCAAGGTCCACAAAGCTCTCGGGGGACTGCATTGTAAAAGTAAGGTGGTCACCATGGCCGTGAGAGAGAGACAGCAGATGATCCCCATGCTCCATAAGGTCACTAGGTGTATTTTGCTAGGCATGAGCAGTCGGGCCAGTAGAGCGATGACGGCAAGTTTAGGGAAGCCGAGCGTTTCGATACCTGGGACATACGCGGCCATCATCCACTTGATGGTATTTTCTTTCTGTTCCAGGTTTAAGAAATCGAAGTGTTTGCCATTGCCCCAGTATACAGACATTGTGACGAAAACGTTGGAAAGAATAGCGCACATCTGCTGAAATGGTTAGTCAAGATGTCTTGTAAGAAATGGAGAACTTGAAGAGCAACGTGCAATCGACAGAATGATGAAGTAGTCGTCGATAAAAAGCGCCCGATGAACAGCCCCACGAACGAAAAGGCGAGCAATCACAAATAAAAGTGCCAGGACAGTGAATGTCCAGCAGACTGCGATTATCATTGGGCCCTTGTCTTCCATGTTGTCAACAGTTTTGATTCCAATTTAGCAGCCCGAGAAAATGGCCATCATACTCTAGAGGGTTTCTTCTTTAGGGAGAAATACCCATTTATTAGAGATAAAAGGCGGCATAGCCATCCCTTTTCACCCATGGAAAATTACATTTCTCGTTGGTTACCTGTTGCACAATGCCTGATGCTAACCAACAGAGAGCCTCGCCACGGGGAAAAGTTACAGATCAGGGTTCAGTGCTGTTACCGACCCAACACATTATGTGTCATGCAGTTGAATTGTGATATCACACATGTCAGACAATTGGCAAACCTCGGACCTAGTAGTCCAGACACTTGATCTGCAGTGTCAGCGTCTACTTCAGACTTGGGTACTCGGTCAGTTCAGCACCTGATCGAACTCATTCAAAAAGAAAATGAATGATTCTTTCAGGAATAGAGCTACTACACATAATGCCTCGAGAGAAAGACGATTTTATCCCAGTCCTTTCCTAGCAATCAGCCACGTAACCAACAACGAACATAGGTGTAACCAACAGCATATTTATGGATTCGGAAAACCTCTTCCGTGCGCCGCTTTCTGATACCATTAGCAGTTGTACCTGAGCGAACAATGACATGGAAAGAAAGGCCTTCAATGCAACCTTGAAAGACTTGGCATCGTACGTGGACGACAGAACCAACAAACATTACCCTGGGCTACGGAGCAACCCCTCCAATCATCGCCATATCAGCAGGGCACTAACTAGCCGAGTTGCGTTCTTCAATATAAGTGGAACTCGATTGGGTGTTTGCTAGAAGTATAACCCCTTGCTGGTACTCTTGGATTGTCATCCTGATCTTTCCTGTTCCCAATTTTCACGAAACTCGCCTAACACGCCATGACTGAATCTGTCGATCTCTCGTTCGCGACACGGCCTGGAAACATTGATGCCGTAGGAGAACTGATTCAGGAGTTATCCACTCTTCAGAGAGATCTTAATCATGGAGACGAGAATATCCGACAGACGATGCTTGTTAAAGCTCGGACCGTTGTCCACTCACTTCAAACTCCCCGTGAGATCATGGTACAGCACACATGGGCTGACGTACGTTGACTTTACCATTGCTTAACCTACAATCTGACAATTTGAAGCCAGGTTTAAATGCAGTGCTCATCACTGGAGTCGATACAGGACTCTGGAAGCTGATGGTAAAGAATGGTGCTGATAAGGCTCAAAAAGTGGAAGATCTTGCGAGATCTCTAGGCGTGGATCCTATTCTTCTAGGTCAGTAGGTGTAAGTCGACATTAATCAGCCGTAGTTAATGTGTCATGACTATAGGACGTCTTCTACGCCATGCTGCTGCCATGGGGCACCTCCAAGAAGTCGGGCAAGACGAATACAAACTTTCGAGTTTCACCAAGTCAATGAGCCTCGATGTCATTGGCGAAGGATACCTCGCTCTGTATGTGGTGCTAATAAAAAGTTTCATATCTCCAGGTTATTAATCTGTCGCAGACTTGGCGGGATTGGTCGCAGTCCAATCGAATTCTACAAGTTTCTCCGCCAGACTCAGTGGAAGAACCCAACCGATGCGAGTCACACTGCAATGCACGTATCTTACGACACTAAATTGCCAAACTGCTTTGAGTATTTGAGGTCTATTGGACTAGGCCCTCAAACAAATAATCACAGTTCGTACATCCTCATTCCCTTGGTCCAAGTATGGATGCTGATGTCAGGCAGTGGGAGGCTACAGACAAGGTCGATTGCCCTGGATGCATCCTTCGCTCTACCCTGTTGAGGAGACCCTTTTCCCTGGATCAGGCGAATCGCCTGACGCTCCTCTGCTGGTTGATGTTGCCGGAGGTCTTGGCCACGATATCCACGAGTTCAAAAAGTTTTACCCTGACCACCCAGGAGTGAGTTTCATTCACCGCAAAGACAACCACCACTGACAAACTACTCAAGAAGCTGATCCTTCAAGATCTCCCAGTCGTGGTCAATGACGTGAAGGACATTGATCCTTCGATAGAACTAATGCCCCATGACTTTCTGACCGAGCAACCCATTAAAGGCGCAAGAGCATACTTCATGCACTCGATTCTCCACGACTGGCCAGATGATGTATGCCGCAAGATTCTGGCTCATCTTGCAGAAGCCATGAGGCCTGGTTATAGCAAACTTCTTATCTTCGAGTGTGTCATTCCACGAACAGGCGCGTATTGGGAGGCTACAGCTGGTGATATACTCATGATGACACAGCTTTCGGCTCTGGAGCGTACAGAGGATAATTGGTACCAGCTAATCGAGGGAAGCGGATTGAATCTCAAGATTGTCAAGTTTTGGAAGTGTGGAGTGGCTAGTGTTGAAAATCTTATTGAGTGTGAGGTTGTATAGAGGATCAAGCACCGGATAACATTTCAAACACTATAATCTAGCACATGGCATTAGTAGATTTGTGCTCTTTCGAAAGGACTTGCAGCAAGTATGAGGCTTAAGTATAGAAGAAGTATCAGGAGGCGTTAAAGAGACGCGCGGAAGCAAAAAATGGCAGGAAGAAGTACGCGGAGCGGGAGGTAGCAAAAAGTCCGCTGAATGGGTCTAGATGTTTTCGGGAGTACAGAGTAAGAGAGAGGGACCTGGGAGGACAAGAACAATACTTAGTTCCTAGATATCTTTATTGTAATTTCCTTTATGTTGATAAATGGTACTGAATCCCAGGCATATTGTTCTTAAACATGAACAACAAAAGCGCCTTTGAGGCTGATCAAACACATTCCGAAGGGGAAAGATCTGAAAGAAGTCTTAACATGATTCTGTACGTTCATATGCAGGGTTCACTAACCCTGCAGCTTAGCAACAAGCTTGTCTCCCAAAGCCTTGATGCTCTTAGAGAAACCGGCACTGCTCGTGGCCTTCCAATCAGCACCATTCTTTCCAGGAACAGCCTCGTCACCCTTAAAGGCAATATACAGAACATCCTTTTCACCATGTCCATTGTCTCCATTGAGACCCTGGTTAGGAAAGCAAAGTTCAGCGAGAGAAATTGAAGCTTCGCCGGTCGAGGTACCTCCGTTGGTATCTCCCCAGATGCCGTATTGCTTAGGGATGTCAGCAGGAGATTGCTATAAATCATCATGGACGACTTACCACTTGGCTATTACAAACAACGGCCATGACACTCAGTGGCTTAATTCCATGCTACGCAGGGTCGAAAGATGGTGAGGCCCCATCGTTGCCGAAAACCACGTAGGGATGGACATTGGCATCCAAGTCTGGGATGCCGTGGTTCTTGACAGTATCCTTGAATGCAGTCTCACCCTGTCCGGATGGATTATTCGAGCAAGCACCCGCATGGTTATTCGCTCCATCACAGTCGATATCCATATTATCGTAGTTTCCGTTAGAGCCCTTGAGGTAGATAGCTCCTGAGATATCGCCGCAGTATACAGCGCCCTCGGGAAACCTGCTGGAAAGGCGGTTGGAACACGAGCCTGCCTGGCGTACTGTTAGAGTTGTATCTTTGAGGGATGGTAGTGTAGTTACCTTATGGTTACCGTAAATCGATTTCAGGTTTTGGGGGAGCTGGTACGCAGAAGCTGCTGTCCCCAGCGCCAGGGTAGTAAGAAGTGAGTAAGAATGCATGGTTGTCTTTGGGTATAGCACAAGAGAGTCACAAACTTGATAGTGTTGAGAGTATATTCTGCATAGAATTCGAACGGGATGGCTGAAGCTTTTATACTTGATGTACTCATTTATTATTAGTTTAGTCTCGTTTATGATTCAATAAGGATGGAGTACACCATGCCCCAGTTCCAAGTTCTCCATATGGTACTCTATCTACTCGACAAGTCTCAGGTCTGTCTAAGCTACCGAACTCCCGGAGTGGTTTGACTTGATTACCACTTAACCCTGACAGGAGAGTCAAAGCATGCCCCTGAAGTTCTTTGATAACACTACGGAAATAGACTAGGGGTAAAACTGCCTAGAGCGCTGATTTGTAACTCCGTGTCTTCAAGCTGCTTCACTCGGTTTACACGTGACTATTATTGCCTGGAATAGTTACCTTGCTCTAGTTGGTACGAATGCCTCATGAAAGGGGGATCTGTCTAGTATAGCCAAAAGCAAATTAGATCTTATCGTCAAGGTTATATCGTCAAGGCTCATCCAAGTCATAGCGCATAGCAATCTACACCTCAGTGAAGGCCTCCTATAATACACGCTAGCATTGTGAGACACTGAGCAAGTTTTCAAAGAATTTATTGATTGAAGGCCCGATAGGCCCTAGTAGTGGTCGCTGTAGTGTAAAGATCCTTGGGTTCGAAGTCGACCCTTGCTACTGTGGTAGTTGAACTATCAACTAAAGTTCCACGTTATTCTCTCACTCTTGCTCATCCGACATCAACTGCCGTTAAGACTATCATCCTTCCTGGGCAATGGTTTCGCTCTATGTATTTAAGTCGGCCACTTCAACCTGAGCTATCGGAGAAATTACAAGCCATGAGTCGAAGTTAGGCAGTCAAAAAAATGACAAGGAAATAATACTCTTACTTCTATCGAGCTCTACTCAAAGCTCTTCTAGTAACTATTAAAAGGACTTTGGCTGTGATAGAGCAACTAAAGTTATGTAGGTAGAGATCAATAGGAGCCGGGACTCCCAAGAACTTCATCTCATCATGGTCTTGCCAGTAGCATCACGAGCGGGCCGCTGATTTGTCTAGCGTTAGTCAATCCAACATACCCCTGTATTTTCTCTTAGGGCTGAAAAGAAAGTACAGGTTTCGACAGCTGTACTTGTCTAAACATTCCCTCGGCAAGTCCCGACTTGGCAATCCGTATTGTACTTCTATGCTTATACGGTTTCACCATTCAGAGGTAGACTACACAGGGAGCTAACAGCGATCATAGGGCATGTACGAAGAAATCCGGAGAGACCGGCTGTAATGCAACGTCGGCCTCCACTCGGCAATCTATATGCGGGATGATGATCGTTGTGGTATGATCATTGCTCAAAGAGGAAGTTCCATTATCTCTCCGCACAATAGTTCCCCTGGGATCGGCCGCCCAGCCTGATCATCAAGGTTGCGTTCGACGGCATCAGTAAGTAATTGGTAACGTAGCATATTCTTTGGAGTCAACAGCCAATGAATGCCCGGTTTTTGATGCCGGCACTACTGAAATTCTCCTGGTCCTTGGCTCAGTTCGGAGTGAAGCTAGCCTAATTGAGTATCCCATATCCATACCCAAGCACGTTTCGACACGTGAATCGAAATTCGAAGGGATGAACTAGTATCAGGACTTTTAAGCATGCATTGTCATAAACAGTAAACCCAGCAACTTATTTTAAAAGAAGAAATCCGTATTTATCCATCGAGCAATGGAGTCTATCCTTGAGGCATGAGAAGTTAATGAGGTCTCACCACGAGTTGAAATGCCCGCTTACTCAATGGCCTCGACCTTCCGCAATGGCATGATCCGGGATAATTTAATGCACCTTAACGGGCCGAATGAGCTAAATATCCTGACCAGCTGGCCCTATGCAGTAAGTTGGGGGGACGAAATGGCGAGAAAGCAGGCTGAGACAAATAAGCGGAGTTTGAATGATCGGCATCATGTGAGGCTGATGTGAATAGGCTATAGTCTGAGGAAAATACTCAGAGTATATAGCCACACTATCTATCACTGGTGGTCTAGTTATTCTGGCTCTCATCTCACCACCTGCGCAACAGCCTCTCACCAAGATGCATTATCCCACACTTCTTCCCTTGATCCTCGCTGGATCCGCCTCAGCATGGCTTCCCCATGAACACGACCTAGCAGCATTCAACCAGACTGCTCGCCACGAACAGCTCGGAAAGCGCTTCAAGCCAAACTTGCCCATCGGTGTAACCAAGATCCGTGGAGTCAACTTTGGAGGTAAATCTTCAATGTCGCTCTCAGTGTGTATCCGCTAACAACTGTAGGCTGGCTTGTCTGTGAGAAGTGGTTGCAGGAGGATGAATGGGCAAACGTCCTCAAGTGCGGCGACTCATTATCAGAGTTCGACTGCATGCGCGATCACTACCTAGGATCAAACCACGAAACTGGCAACAGTCGCTTCGAACAGCATTGGAAGAACTGGATCAACCCCGCAACTGTGCAGTCAGTCCATGACGTAGGACTCAACACCATCCGAATCCCCATCGGATACTGGTCCTACACTGACATCGTTGACAAAGCGAGTGAGCCTTTTGCTGATGGCAACCGCATGCTTCCTTACCTCGATGCTGTCGTCCAAAAGGCTGCTGACCTTGGTATATATGTCATTATTGATCTTCACGGCGCTCCTGGAGGCCAGCAGGAAGATGTCTTCACTGGCCAGAACAATAAGCCAGCTGGTTTCTTCAATGACTACAATTTTGGTCGTGCGCAGAAGTGGCTTGCTTGGATGACGAATCGTATTCACACAAATTCTGCTTACTCAACTGTCGGTGTGATCGAGGTCCTCAACGAGCCTGTATCTCGTCATGACGCAAACAACCGCTATCCCGCCCCCGGCGAGGACCCAGGCTTGATCCAAAAGTACTATCCCGCTGCCCTCAAAGCCGTTCGCGACACCGAAGCTTCTCTCAAAGTCCCTGACAACAAGAAGCTTCACGTTCAGTTCATGTCCAGCAAATAGGACTCCGGAAATCCCCGCTCCGTATCCTCCGTAGCCAACGACCCCTACACTGCCTTCGACGACCACAACTACATCGGTTTTGCCCTCGGTAACAACAATGGCGATCAGTACAAGCTCATGCACAGCGCTTGTACTGACTCTCGTCTTGTTAGCGGCCAGGACTTTACTTTTACCGGTGAATGGAGTATGACTTCGAACGCTGATTGGCATGATAAGGCTTTTTTCAACAAGTTCTTTACGGCTCAGCAGCAGCTATATGAGAAGCCTGGTATGGCTGGGTGGATTTACTGGACTTGGAAAACGGAGACGAATGATCCGAGATGGACGTATTCATACGCGACGTATCTGAACTACATTCCTACTGATGCTGCTGGTCTGGAGAAGAATGTCTACCAAGACGTTTGTGCTGGTTATCGATAGATTCAACTTGTCGTTTCTTGTCGAGAATCAGGGGCTATGGGAAAAGCTCTTAGCACTAAGCTTGGTAGTCCAAAGATCTACTCAGTCTATAGTAAATTTACCTGAGTCTTTTTATGATGTATGATAGGATATTTTAGGTTTCCTTGTCTTCTCTTTACACCCTATTGCACGATATGTGAAGCACCTCTTTGGCCTTTTTCATATTAATTATTCGTATTTCATCTACTAAATGGTTGTCTTTGAGGTCATGAATATATGTTCTACATACTTGCCCTTAGAAAATATGGACATCATTCATGATTATTTTATCGCACTCATCTATTGAGCTTCAACTCTGGCTCCAAAGACCTCCAAAGCCTTCTTACTAGCCTTCCTCGCATCCATCCTCTCAAAGTATTTGACGACGTTCTTCCTCCCTGGATGAAGTATCCATGGCGCCATGCCCGTGGTCTTTCCTTTCATCAGACTGTAGAAGTGAATATCCGCTGCCGAAAACCTCTCGCCGCAAAGATACTTCTTTCCCTCCAACTGCTCGTCCAACAAGTTCAGATACTGCTGAATAGTAACCTTCTGCGCCAATCTGGCTTCCGGGATAGGAATCCGATGTCCGATATAAAAGTCTGCAGTTCCTGGATCATTGCGAACCCAAGATATGACAGATTGTGCGATTTCGAGGTCCGTACGCCTAAGCCACATGCGCGTTTCGGCACGCTCGAGGGGTGTTTCGCCAAAGAGTGACTTTCCGCCTTGGGCCATCTCATCAAGATACTCGCAGATGGCGGTAACTTCAGTTAGGACAAAGCCATTATCTAGAACGAGCGCTGGAACCTCCCCTCGTGGGTTGATCTTTCGATATTCAAGGCCTCTATTCTCCATGTTCATGACGTCGATGGTCTCGACGTCAAGACTGATGCCACCTCTTTCGAGTACGAAGAGGCGAACAACCATTGGGTTGGATGCTGGGGCGTCATATAGCTTCATTGCTTCTCGTAACTGGGATAGGTATTACAATTTCAATAATTGGGATGATGGAAGAACAATACTGGAGGCTGGCTTCTGTCAGCAATGACGTTTTATATATCATCAAGCCAAATAGAGTTTTGGCCCCCCGGATCTCATGTAATCCTGGGAACTTGGCAACGTTATCCTCGAAGGCTGAGAACATCAAAGAAACTCCATAACTGTATCAATATGATGAGCCGCACTAGTCTAAATATGATTTCCAGCTCGAGTACTGGATGACAATCGCCAACCCTTCGCAGCATCATATATACTGAACAATAGTGTAAATGCTCCACCAGCCAACGCAACAACCTGATCTAAATCCGTAAGAGAGACGTTGCTCTTGGGCATGAATCTTATCATACGAGTTTGATATCCCAGCATGCCCGCAGCAAAAGCCGTCGTGTTGCCAATAAACCCATATTTGACGACGGAGATGATACTTGCGATGAGAACCGCCGCAAATATATTCGACCACTTCTCAAACCCGCTGCGCCTCTCTTTGGACCTCTCTTGGCCTTCAGTGCTTGAAGGCTTGGCTTTGCGATACACGGTAACAACGATTGTCCGGGTTACCGATACACCAGTCATGATAGTCATGATCCCCGATATGAAGCCCAACGCTAGAACAAAGTTGAACAGAAACGGTCGAGCAAACGTACTTCTTGAGACGGGGAGATCGGGATACGTAAAGAAGATAACCAGCTGCGGCGAAAAGCACAAAAGAGTCGACAAAGTAACACAACCCACTCTCTTCCACTGATATCTTCTCGACGCAGCGCTATGCAGGAAAATAGCTAGCACAACGTACACTTCGCAGATAGCAAGCGGGGCCTCAAGCGCAGCGACGAGTTGGATATCTTCTGGAGAATCGCTCAACAGCAACCGTGGGCGATCAGGTCGATCATATTTGGCAAGTTGGTAGAGTGCATCTGCAGCTGCGACCACAGGCAGTGTAAGCGCGGCGATTGTGTCGTTTGTGATTCTGTCCAAGCGTTTTGTGACTGGGTTGATGGTCCAGCTTATGAAGACGGAGGCCACGATGATGAGCCAGCTCCAGAAGGTACCAGGGCCGTAGAGAGAGGATCCTAGGGCCCAACGATTGAGGTTTTCCGTTATATTTGACATTGATTACAGGTTTTGGTGGTATATGTGGACTTGAGTCGATCGTTGTTGGTTTGAAGTAGTTATGAGGATGTGATAACGCCTTATGAGGACAAAAACGCCTTGGCGCTAAAGCTGAGTTGGACAAGGCAGTGTTGAAGACGCCAATGAGATTGACGGTAGGTAAAGCTGAAAGATATACGCAAAGGCGCGTTACGTATCTACTGGAATAATGAGAGCTTACTCTTCTCTGAAACCATACATAAGTACTTAAACTTGTAATACTTCTTGAAATGCTATGTATTAACAATGATTGATTGCTAGCTGGGAGTACCCTATACTCATGAGGCTGTAGAATAAAGAAACAGTCTAAGATATATAAGAGATACAAAAAAGAGTTAAAATAAATGTAAAAGATAGATTATGAAACCTTTATGTTGTTATTAGGTTTGTTTGTATTTTTATAAAGCTGTACTTTTTTCTGGGGGTCTGTCAATTCATTTACATAAGATCAGCTTCCTTGACAATCGCCAAGCCCACGGGACTACCTTTGTGGAAGGACATTCTCGCTCAACGCTATTATCAGGTTGTAGTCATCTTTGTTCACAAGAATTTGAGTGGACACAATCGTAGTGCATTATTAAGATGGAACATATCTTCCTAAACACTTGCTGTGAACTACAGACTCGGAAAGTCCACCAGGTGAGCGGACATGTGTCCGCATCCCCGACAACCCTCCATCTCCAAACTCAAGCCACCGCAAAAAGTGTCGGACCCAGAACTGACCCCGACTCCGCTAAGCACAAACAATCCAACAATGATGTCACACTTCAATGATCAATCCAGATGGTCAAGATTTCAATGCTCAATTGCTGGGGAATTATCATCCAAGACATCTATGTAGACCAACAAAAACATATCCCAAAAAAAAAAAAAAATAGCTACGCAAAATGTCATTCATATGAGTACAACCGCTCTTTCTTTCTCTCTTTTCCCTCTCTTTCATTAAGATACAGCCAATCCCTTACCAAGGCTTGACCTTGAGCATGCTACCCTCCTCAGCCAGAGCCTTGTGCAGGTCGAAAGCGTTGAAGAGAAGGTGGGGCTCGTGGCCCATACCCTTCTTCAGACCCTCCGACTCAGCCTTGTCGAAGTAGTGGCTCAGGATGGGCTGGTACTTGGGGTGCGCGCACTTGTTGATGATGACGCGGGCGCGCTCACGAGGTGAGAGACCGCGAACGTCGGCGAGACCCTGCTCGGTAACAATGACGTCGAGATCGTGCTCAGTCTGGTCGACGTGGGTCACCATGGGGACGATGCAGGACACACCGTGGGGATCGGTCTTGGAGGGTCGGCTGGACGGTGTGTGCATGATGGAGTACTTGGAGTTGCGGAGGAAATCGGCTGAACCGCCGAGACCGTTGAGCATGCGTGTTCCGCTAACGCAGGTGGAGTTGGCGTGCGCGAAGATGTCGACCTCGACGGGGGTGTTCATGCCAATGACACCGAGACGCTTGATGATCTCGGGAGCGTTGGAGACAGCCTGACTTCGGAGGAGGATCTTGTCGGCGTAGGCATCCCAGTTATCGTAGAAGCGCTTGAAACCATCGGGGGAGAAGCGGATTGATGTGGCGGTAGCGTAGTCGAGCTTTCCAGAGTCGAAGAGATCGAGGAAAGTATCCTGGATGACCTCCGTCCAGACCTTGAGGTTCTTGAACTTGGACTCATTGAGACCGCCGACAATAGCGTTAGCGACGTTGCCGATACCGGACTGGAGAGGCAGCAGGTTGGCGGGCATGCGACCCTGGGCAACCTCGTGCTCAAAGAACTCAATCAGGTGGCCGGCAATCTGGCGAGATGACTCGTCGGCATCGGCGTTGGGGCCGGTAGCATCCCAGTAATCGGACTCGACGATAGCGACGACCTTGGAAGGGTCGACCTTGACCGAGGGAGAACCAATGCGGTCCTCGACAGCGGTGATGTTGTAGGGTGTGCGGTGGGGAGGAACGTCGGTGAAAGTGATGTCGTGGAGACCCTTGAAGGAGGGGATGGCGGTGTTGACCTCGATGATAATCTACCAAGCGCAATTGTCAGTAACTAAAGTTGGCGATGCGGGCTCAAGCTTGGCGGTGACGTACCTTGTCAGCCATCTGAATCAACTCGGGAGTAGCACCAACAGAGGCACCAGGAACAAAGCTGCCATCCTCGAGAATGTCTGTCGCTTCTACGACGGTGACATCAAGGTTGCTGTTTGATCGATCCTTGGTGTAGAAGCCCTAGAGTCAAATTGTCAGCCGATTGTCTTATCGGAGCCGCAATAGCTCGGTGGGAGATTAAAGCGAGGCCGAATGGTGGGGCCGCAATCAACAAATTTCCATTCTGCGCTTTTGCGGTTACGTACATAGACGAGATCAGAGGGGAACATGGACAAATGCTTGTCAAAAAAGTTGATTCGTCCAGAGTTGATTCCCTTGGCAATGTCCTTGCCGACCTGGTGAGGGCTTCGTCGGTTGATCATGTCGAGAGCAGCCCATCGGTTCTCCGTCTCGGAACCGGCCGAGGCACCGACGAACAGGGAGTACTTCATCTTGCTCTGGAGGTTGTTCTGCTCGACGTAGTCGGCCATAGCAGCGGGAACCTTCCTGTTGCGATTGTCAGTTGCATTGTTTGCGCCAAGCTCGGTTAATGACGATAATAGCCGGTGCGGAGTCTGAAACTCGACACTCGAAGTAATTACAGAGCAACCAATTGTGCAGGAGAGGTGAGTGAACGTACTTGGGGTATCCAACAGCTGTAAAGCCAGACCAGCCGATATAAGAGCCATTGGGAAAGTGGTGCATCAGATCCTCAGGTCGCGCAAGCTTCTTGAGCAGAGCGGGATTGCGAACGCGCGCCTTGAGGGCGGCAGAAGCAACAGGTGAAGCCATGATGATCTGAAAGCAAAATATACCAAAAAAGAGAAGAAAGAGGGGAGATTATTCCGTTCAGAGAGGAAGAGTAAAAAAAGAGGAGGAGAGGAAAGGATAAATAAGAGGGAAGAAAGAGAAGACAGCTCCAACCTTGGTTAGTGGAGGTCACTCAACTGGATTGGTGACGGTGACGAGGGGTGGATCACCGAAACCCACTGGGTCTTCAGGGCGGGGATGCATCCCTTCCAGTGGTTGGCCCGTCGGTTATAGTGGACGCTTCAGCGTGTCCTTTCTCCAAATTTGCTTTCAGGTACCGTTATGCCTTTTGGTTCAGCGAAGAGGTACAACGCGGAGAGAAGGGAAGTCCTGCCAAGCACCGGATTTACAATTCCGTTATATTATAGGAAGAAACAGTGTAACCTACGTAGAGAGAATAACTTGCTGATGCAGTTGATCTCCAGATCTACCGACGTTGCCGAGAGGAGTGCATCGGTCATGACACTATTAGGCAATAGATGCGTGTGGCCTGATTCTCCTACACATCCTTGACTTGGTACCTCGTGGCCTCGCAACTGCTCACCTTGACTTATTTGACCTAACGATATTTTCAGTCAACTCCATTATGTGAAATACTTCTCCGGTGAGCTTTACAACTGTAATTGTACACCGGCTCTTCCGCCGTCGAGGACCTCCGAGTCCGCATTGTGGATCCCCGCCATCTTCTCCAAAACCCCACGCGCCCCATCTTCCGCCCGGCCGAGATGAGCACAGACCACAATCGGCATCACTCGGTTATCAGCCTCCAAAAACAGACAAACACACACAGTTCGCAAGCTATGGAAATTCTAGAACAGCGCGTAATTGAAGACGGCGCTTCTTTTTCATCCGGGGTCTAGCGTCTCGGTGCCGTTTTGACTTACCCCGGAAATTTTGGTCGGCAATCATTCTCGAATCACCGTGCTTGAATATACCCTTAGGTTTGTCGGGACAAGGGTAAGATCTGGGGTAAAAGTATGGGGTGCGCATTCGGTGGTAGGTCCAACATTGGACTGTACTGTAAATTCCAAGATTTGACTCGCTAATAGAAACACTTGTGAAGTTTACGGAGTAGTGTCTTTTAATATGTCAAGCTTGCTCTTCGTCACCCTTGCATGGCAGGGGGAGGCAAGAAAACTTGAGACCTTTATCCTAAGTGACGAAAAGACTTGGGCAACTTAGTATAAGTTTAGGGGAGTCTTTACTGAGTTTATTTTAGTATTCTCTTCTAAAGTCTCATAATTTCTTGCTCCCTGAGGCATGGGTAGCAATTGTCTTTCGCACCCCAATAGAATGCCCGAAGGCTTTGTGCCAAGGTCACACAGCTGGGTCTGCTGAAGAACTTCTGACTCTATCCTGTCCTGAATAACAAAATCTCTCAGTAAAATTTTATAAATTTGGGCTGTTTCAGTATAGATTCGATAAACCATTGGAATTGCTTCAAGGGCAGGCTGTTGACTTCCGTCGACCAAGCAAGTGCGATCTAGGCACGATGGGTTCCTCATTCCACCCCTCTCGCCAGACAAGCATTCAGTTCAAATCATCATCATCACGACCATCATCAACAACATTACTCCGCCATATCTTCTACAAGACACCCCACACGCACATTCTAACAGCATCATCAAATATGGCTTTCCCAGACTGGCGAGTCGATGTGAACTAGCAAGAGAACATGCGACGCGTCCTCGGCCCCAAATCTCACAACAAATGGGAAAACATGACAATGATGATAGGCTGGTGCTTACATGTTGCTGAGACCGACAGGTCTGTTTCGATACCAAGGCCCTGGACTGCTGCGGATGCGGAATTGTCTACGAGGCTAGGAGTATGGGGCGTACCAGCGTTTGTCCGTTTAGCTCTCCTGGGCATACCTTGTAAAGAGGGTCCATCGCATTCCGAATTGTTTCCCAAATGGCAGAAGGATGAAGAGAGGATATTGGGGAAGGTGGAAGACTTTTGGTATGGGCAGCAAGATGATCTATCCCAAGCAGGGGCATTCAACAGTGTTGGAAGCAGTATCGACACTCAGTATTGGTGTACTGAGAATCCAATCCAGTCAGAGGTGTTCCGCAGTGTTGGAAGTAATACCGAGGTTCCGTATAGGATACAGGAGAACGCATTGGGGCCCTTGGGGATGACACACGTCTCGGGAGGACTTGAAGACTTTGATAGTCTTCCTCAGGAGGAGAGATCCAGGCGGGCTGGTACCAGCAGAAAGAGGCCGCGCGAGACAGAAGAGGATACATTGGAGGAGATACACGGGCTAGGGTACGACAACTTCGGCAATAGGAAGCGAAGTAAGCGTATCCGAGGGAAGGGATCCAGAAGTGCTGGTAACAGCACCAGGGAGCTGTATGCAAGGATGGAGCAGTTGTGTGAGAAGGAAGAGATTACATCGGAGGATATAGATGGACTAGCATGGTACGGCACTGAAAATAGGGAGCAGAGCAATCGTAACCAGACCGACAAGCTGTATGCCAGTATTAAAAAGAAGGATGAGATGGAAGATGACGATCTAGACTCTGACGCGTGGGAGACATCAGAGTCGACTGTGGAGGGATAGTTCATTCTGTGGTTTGGTGAAGCGGTTATCAGGACATGGGGACACGTGGAATTAATAGACGGTAGATAACTCAAGCATGAGTCTATACATGACTTTCATTCTTCACATACATAATTTCTCCAGTCCAAGAAGTACCTAGGCAAAGGTCTTGAGTCTCTTTACGCCAGGCCTGTGCCAGCCACTCAGCAAGCGGTAACTGACTCACAGAGAGGTAATCACAGTGACAGTCCCGAGCATGTCTGGAAGCAAATTGTGAAGTCAAAGCAACAGCCTAATTGTCTATCCGCCTTTCTGGCATCCCATTAATCTAGAGCTCTGTCTTTCTATCCCACTGTATTAAGCCATAGGCCACCGCGTTCGTCTCGTCCCTTTGTCAATCCCCCTCCAACGCATGCGCGACTCGCTCACATTTCCGGAGAGAGCTCTTTCTGACGTTCCTCAAGATTGGCCCGAGCCTCCTGCGGTGTCACATGAATATACTTCCACTCATCACGAATAGCCGCTTCGAAGTGAGCCTCCTCCTCAGGAGTCCATTGCACATCGACCGGCCAGCCGATAAGCGCTGCAATCACATCTTGATGAACACCCCATACCGAGAGTCTCCCGTAGCGCTCCATCTCATCCAGATTCCACCTATCACTCCTTCGATTTCGGTTTTTCTGCTTGCGGAGGTACTTCCAGCATTTGCGTGTCATGTCTTGTAGATCCACCCAGTCCCTTTTACCATATGTCTCGCCAAAGACGCGATTGAGGTTTTCTTCCCACTTCTTGTTGACGATTGTCTTGCCGGGGATGAGAGAATCGTCTATGTAGGTAGTCTCTGGGCGGGGTGTGTCCGGTCGTGGCGCTTGAGAGCTTGGAGGTATAGGACAGAATTCTTTGAGGGCTGGGGATGGAGGAGGAGGACCCATTCTGGGATCATAGACAGTGCCACCGGTATTGCGCGCGAGGTCGTTGACTTTATTGTAGAAGGGGGTCGAGTAGATCTTGGCGATCATGCGGGCCTCCTCGTCAGGGGATTGTTGGTTAGACATGGCGCTTTAGTTCGCCGTAGTGGATGTATTGTTGTGATGATATTGTCTTTGATGTAGTATGATTCTTGTGTTGATTGACCGGCACATTGTTACGGCGCGCAAAGCATCCTTATATCACCTATTCCCGTGGGCAAACTGCCCATGAATAACTATCGCAGTGAGGGGATTCAGAGTGATGCGGTGCAACCAGAGGACTGCATATCCCATTCTGATCAACAGCTAATTCCACTTCGTGTCTTATTCAGGGGATAAATCGGAAGTGATTATGCCATCTAAAAGTTAGTTTGGCTGTGATTATGCTTCCAATTGATACAAAACTCACGGCTGTTAACTCCCCAAGCTTTCATTCAGCGCGCAAAGAAGGGTCTGCGATTCGCCTCGCCAAAAACCCAAACCTTTGAGTGTCATTTATCACAGTTCAATCGAAACTCTCCTGGTCAAAGCTTGAGCTAGATTAGTTAATGGAACCTTCACTTTTCCTCATGCGTACAATTGGGGTCAACTACGAGATCAATTGTCTGGCTTAAGCTATCGTAATAGCTAACATCAAGTACTCCTAGCTGCGCGTGTTCTTAAACGCTCCTAAGCCTATCGCTCATCTGCCAGATCCGCATCATGGTCCTCGCCGCCTTGTTCCCTGGTCGCCAGTTTCCGTGATTTTGGCTTCTTCCAATCCGCGATATCCACGCTCTCATCATCATCCAGTATCTCGCCCTCCTCGAGGCCTTCGTCTCCTTCCAGTGCCTCGTCCTCCTCGAGACCCTCGTGGAGTTCCAGCATCATCTCCTCATCGTCCATAATCTCCTGAAACTCCTTGTCGACCTTGTCCGTGATTGGGTCATCGGGAAACCCAATGAGCGCCTTGACAATCTCTGGATCAACCCCCTACTCCGTCAATCTTGCAGCCTTGTCAAACTCCTCCATGGTCCAGGGACGTCCGAGCCGATGAGATCCCTCAGGCTTGTCCTCAAGCTCTTCTCTGGCCTTCTCCGCCATGTCGGCGCAGTTCTCGTACTTGCCGACGTGCTCGGGGCCGAGGACGCGGGCGACGTTTTGCTGGAAGTTGCGGTCGGCGACTGTCCTCAAGATTGGCGCATTGGCGGCCTCTGGCTCGGGGGCGTCCTCCTTGTTTGGAGTCTGTCGAGGCTTTACAAAGGAGTTTCTTCGGATGGAGGCCCTCACAGCATCAGCGTCCCGGCGTGGGGAGGGGGGACGAGGGGAGGGCACACGAATAGGGTGCTGGCGGGGAGACTTTCGGGTGACGACTCTGGGGTGATTGTCTCGGCGAGGCTTAGGGAGGGGAGGAGGTGGGCAAGCATACTTTCGCTCATGGGGGGTCAGCTCGGAGACGCGCTTGTAGAGGGGGTTGTTGTAGAACTCCGAGAAGTCGTCCTCCTCCTCGAGGTAGTTGTGCTGAGAAGACATGACAACGAGCTGTTACAGCGAAGGATGCTTGTGTTGGGGGTAGTGTATTATTGTGGTGATAAGGGCTGTATGTTGTGATGATTTATGAAGAATAAAACTCCAAGGAGATGTTTGTGTGTGGGTGGAGGAGTAAAAGTTTGAGAACATCCCGTCTTGTTGTGGTGATGAGATATTGTTCAGTGAGGTAGATGATTCATCTTGCTGTTCTGCCACTGCCCGCTCTAGCAGTGGCAGCAGCGATGCCCTCGCATTTCGCGAGGCTGCACACAAGACTACCAGTGGCTCGTTCAAAGTTCAGCCGTCAAGGCCTGAAGCCTGAGGATACAACTCTGAGGCTTTGGAACTGGTGAGGTCAACGTTCAGGTGCTGGGTGATGAACCGTCCACCAAAGTCAACCAAGTCCAGGAAGCCAGAAAACTTCTAATATTAGGTAAGGATCATAAATAAACTGCTCTAAGGGCTTGATGAGATATACTAAACTTACCTGAGGCTTGTCATCACTTAGAAAAGAGGTCTTAGGGTCTCCAGGAGGCTCCTCTTGCTTTAAGTCAAACATCAATTCTTTGGCACAAAATTAACATTAAACCGCCTGCGCTTAAATATCAGATCGCTCAACATGTAAGTATATGTCCCCTACTCCTCCATCCCTAGCCCTCTCCCTTTTCATCAATGCGACACTCATCTTGACAACCTTCTCGATCGCGTCACCGCCACACACAGCGACAGCCATATTGCCTGGGACACTGCCAACCGCTGTTCTGATGAACGTGGCAATCTCTGGTCGACCCTCTGTGCGTTCAATGGCCGAAGCACGCGCCCCATCAAAGTCCATGTCCATCTCCTCCTTCAGCAGCTGTTCCTCCCTGCCGCTCTCTGAAGAGGCACCGGAGTCTATTGAGAAGCGCTCCAGTTCGACACTAGGTCCTCTCGTGGGCTCTTCGATCAGTCTCTCGCGACTTGCATTCGCGTCGTCATCGCGAAGAACTGCATCGGAGACGGTACCGCCGCCCTTCGTTACAGCTACTTGAACATTCACAGAGATCCCCATCTCCTTCGCTCTCGAGAGAACACGTGATATGCGCTGAAGATAGGGCTCTGCGTGCGCTTTCCGACGAACAATGAACAATGCGTTGATCTTGCGCACACATCCGGGCGATTGCGCCGAAAGTAGATCCTCGAGAACAGGCGTGGTGAACGATCCTCCCGTTGACGCAGCGATAAGAACAACATTCTCATACTGCTTCCAATTCGGAACCGCTCCAAAAGGCCCCGTGAGCATAACCCTCATGCTCCCGTTATCACCCCTCAATCCCGTCCTTCTCGCCCAATCATTAAGGTCCCTCGTCAATCCGGTCTTCGTCTTGATCGTAAGCTGCACGTCCTGACTCTTCCCTTCAGAATCCGGAATATTGACAATCGTGAACGGATGTGGTGTCTCCCATCGGAAAGTCGGCGACCAAAGCAAAACATGCTGTCCCGGCTTCCATTTGAATCCAACTTTTCGAATAGTCATGGTAGTTAATTCAGCGTCGACTGCTTGGATACTGGCGTCGTATGCGTATCGCAAAGATGGATTCACAGACACCCGAAGCCGCAGGTTCCGCCAGATCGGATTCGCCGAGCGTGTCACAACATCATATGCAAAAACGCCAACGGCGCACCAGATGCTAAAGAGGTGATGGTCTGGAACGTGAAGGACCAAAAAGACGAGTAGCAGTACGACTGAGATGATATGCTGTACCACAAAGAGTTCGTACTTCATACGTCGGAAGAAGGGCAGCGTCGACACAACCGTCCAAGCTAGGATGAACCACGCTCCAATTCCCGGTAGTACCATCTTGACGGTCTTGATCTCGGTCCAGAAGAAGCTGGCGGCTAGCCATTCCCATGCGAAGAAGCCGCCGTGGATGGTTGCGCTTGCGAAGAAGACCCTTGATGCCCATCTGTGGAACCAATTGAGCCTCTCATACGAGGTTCCTAGTAACAGTCCAATTGGGTTGACGCGTACAGCTAGGAGAAATGGTAGGGAAGTCTGTGTCGCGGTTATCCAAGCTGCGCGAAACGCAATGCGCTCGTGGAAATTGGCATCGTGGTGAATGGACTTGTACGTTACAAGACCCGCCACGAACGCTGTGTACGCGACGACGACGATTGTCTTGCGAATTGGCAAAGTCGCTGACCGGACTGGAAGTTGAAATACCCTTGATACAAGAGCCTTTGGCGCATCAACCAACTTCTCTACCGTCGAGATTGAGGTATCCGAACTTGCCCCAGCATCTCTTCTTTTTATCCTATAATGTCTCAGCCTTATTCCCATATTCTGTGAGTCAACATACCGTTGTTTGGCGATAAAAATAGATATTAACCGTGAGACAGAACCAATTATCAATACCATCGCCAAGACATACCAGTAAAGACACGCGAGAAAGTGCTGCCTCACTGAATCCTCACTCTGATGCCCATGGCCGTGGCCATGCTCCTCCTCTTCGTGCCCGTGTCCATGATCGCCGTGTCTTCTTAACAAATCCATAACGATAACATGAAGAAGAGGAGGAAGTGAGATTCCTCGTGTTGGAATGAGAGCTAGCTTGATCAACAAGGCAAGGTTAGATTACGTGATGCTAAATCTCCGGAAGTGCCGGGTCGTCATTGGTGGAGGGAGGGAATCTTGCTCAAATGGACTCAGCCACGAAGAGTCTCGAAGGACATTGACGATGAGCGACTACAGTATCTGGGCTGTGCTCAATTGGTAGAATGATCTTCTGCACTGAGACGGCTGAACTTAATCTCAGCTTTGTGATGATGCTATTTTGGGAGCATTACCCTATACCACTGTGGTTTGAGAGAGTGTTTACGAGGTAAAGCGAGGAGTGAAGCTTTCCGAATAATATCTTGTCGGCGATTGGATAGCTCGTATACAGCGTCCAACAGGGTAGATGAGGTATCTAACTTGCAATGCTAAACTAAACTCATTACAGAGTCCTCTAAGCTCGTACTGACTTTACCTAAATCTTTTATCGCTTAGGATCCAGGTGTCAAGCCCTTTTACCTCCCCCGAGCAGCATACTGAACAACATCGATGCGGTCAAGGCAGTTTCCATTGATTGGATGTCTGGAGCTTTCTGCATCTTATGACTGGACAGCATTTACGAAAGGGAATACGTCGACCAAGCCGAGAGAGACCCCTCGTATTTTCCCTAATTATCGTCATGACTGCTGACTCTCCTTCATGCTCAAGGCCAAGATGCCCAGAAAGCCGAGACCTCATACCATCCCCATTGTACTCGTAATATCCTCCCCAAGACCCTCACCGAATATCATGACGCAACTCTCAAGTGCCGTGCAAGCGCATTGACCGACGTCGCTAACTCAAACGTCCAACTCATCACCTGCAAGGCGTCCAATGTCTCAGCCCGTATCAACATTCTTCCCTATTCCCAATCATCCACTGCCATTCTCAGCACTCTCTGCCGATCACCCATCCGTAACCGGCTTCACTCGTGCACATGACCAAGCCACCGATCGTCAAGCTGCATAAACAGCGTCACATTCTTAAAAACATGTGAAGTTCAATTTTCGCAATCGATACGACTCTATTGGTTCTGATGTCGGGCGCGTCATCTTGTCTTGAACAACATCTCGTCAATGGAGCAGACAAAGATAGGCGTTTATAAAAAGAAAGGGTTTTGGAACATGCAGTGCTTTGTTGGTGGTTGGAGATTAACTTGCAGCTTGGTAGAGGCACAGTTCGTAGGTGGCTGTTGGCTGTTCGTTCCTGGGCGTGGTACCCCAAGAACCCCCCCAGGTTATCATGTGCAACACGAGATCACTCTACCACGACGAGGAATGGTCATGCAAAAAGAGGGTGTTGTCGTTTTATTGCATCAGATGCATAGAAATCTGATCTGGATGAAACCCCTCGGCTGCTCTGTGCATCTTATCTTTCACATGCCGCAGAATACGCTGATGATAGGTCCTCGATGATTCAGGCACAGGCACAGGTAAAATACAAAGTGAGTTGTCATGCATTGGATCTTCTATTTCTGGGGACCATCAACAAGTCCCAAGCGCTCGCCAAGGCCTTTACCCCATTCGCGATTCCTCTCGTAATAGAACCCCATTTTCAGCGACGGCGTCAAATAGCCACGGGAAGACCCGGCGTACAAAAAAAGAAGAGGTCTGTGTTTCAGACGCTGGGATCACCCCCGCGATTGAGTGAGTGAGTGATTTTAGGCGCCCTGTGAAACTGGTCTGTGACTGCTGGATCAAAAGCAAGCTGATCAGTGCGAAAAAGAACGGACGAAAAATGAGACCTTGGATGATTTGCATATCAGGTTCAGCTATTGACAGGTCGACGTATGCAGACATGGATGGGTTATGTACGTATGCATCGGTATTTGTGTCCCACTTGATGTTTGACACGTGGATACCATGAAGCATAATAAACTTGAGACTGTGATCATGAATATCACTCTGTAGGCATTGTGAGTACATTATTCAGCTCCTGTGGTAAGGCTTCAAGTCTTGTGCAATCCTCCAGAGAAACATAAGCACGGCGTAGAGTTGTAAACGCCAGAGGGCGGACCGACAGACAGAAAAAAGGCGCAGCAACGTGAGAGCGGGCCGCCCAAAAGCCAAGTCCCAATTAACCCCTGTCGCTCGCCTGCGTGACGTGGGACCAACCCTGCCAGACCCCTTCTAACTCGTTGGTGTCAAAAGAATGGAGGTGTAGGGAGAGGCAGAAAATGTCAGTCCCTGCAGGCCAGATCGATAGACTGCTTATTCCTTTCGGTATGTTTGTTCCGTAACCCGCCGACTTGTGCTGTTCCTGAGCTGATGAAAACACAGAGGCTAGACGAGTGGATGAATAGGTACGTGAGAGAGAGAGAGAGACACTAGACACGGGCATCATGCCGGGCCACCCCCAGACACTTCGGACTCTCGTTTGTGTCGGGGGATACAGTGATACAAGCCCATGTCTCTCATTTTCACTCTGACAGAGTAAACCTGAGCATGTGAAGATGAATATCCAACACTGGTCCTACAAGCCGTCCACGTCATATGATCCCCTGCTTCACATTCCATTCTTCATATACAACATCTTCCCATTCTCTCTGAACTTCACATTTTCGCTTTCTCTCGGTCCACCTCCTCCTGCAAAGCCCCATAACTTTCTCTTCTCTTCCGGTCCCGCAGCCGATCGTCAACGCGCAAAGCCGTCGTGGGTCATACCGCAACTCCACCATTGAGTAACAAAGAAGCTCCACTGACTGGCCTGGCTAAAGTTTGGGTAAGGTGATGTTTTTCTTAGTGATCGGTTGACGGTTTGGACTAACGGGACGGGCTTGGAGAGAAAAAAACAGGACCGAAGGATTAAAACAACGCACCGCTTGAGATCGTCAATATCATTCGATTTGGGATAGACGACGTGTGATAGAGCAAATTGAGAGTCAAGTAGACAGACAGACACTCATATTGTCTTTGTCTGCTCTGCTCTCACTGTTCAGCTTAAGCTTATTGTTACTCATAAATAACCTCAACTTCACTCCAACCCACCAAGAACGCAAATACCCTGCTTTTACTCCCGACATTCTTCAGTACCCATTACAAACCATTATCCACCATCAAAACACCAACTCGTCTTGCTCGTCCTATTTCATCAACGCTATTCCTTAGGTACATGACACCACCACCGTCGTGCATATCCTTTCACCGCCAGAGACCAATCCAACACCCCTGGTCCCCAGCATCCCGCTTAGAGCCCCTGCTAGGGCCCTGAACTTTTCCTCAACTGGGGACAACTTGGGTTAAGTTAAATAACAAGTAAAAGGCAGACCGCAACTTTTGGTCTCTTGTTTTGTTTCTCCCGCAACCAGGTTTTTTTTCGCCTTCGCTTCGCTTCACCGCGGAATAGAAGTGGAAAGCTTACCCCCCTTTTCCTCCTTTCTTATATATTCATTACTTTGTCTTTCGTTTTTTTTTTGTTGTTGGTGACTTGGACCTTGGCTGGACTGGGTCGAAGATTTGTGTCTGTCGCTTTTTGGGGGATCATTAGTAAACGGGTACTGTTGTGAATACCCTCTATCTCATCATACACCCATTTACCTTCTTTTACCGGAACGACTCGCCACAAATTAATCTCATCTTCAATTCACCTTGCCTTATACTTCGACTGGTCAGCTTGGTGTCGTCGGATGTTCGCCCATCATGGAGGAAAGGTCTGAGTCGCGAGCTTCGGGTACAACATACCATAGCTTCGCAGACACGGAGTTGTTTGAGCCCATGTCTCCCCCTCGACCACCAGTTACGCACGATACAACCAGTCTTCAACATCTGAAGCATCTTCAACATGAGCTTCAGCGTCAGCAACGTGAAGCTCCGAGTAGCAAGGACTGGATGAGAGAGCGTCGACCTGGCACGGCAAAGATGCAGCGACAGGACTCAGGCTATGAGTCAAACACGCCCCGACGAACCTCTACTTCCAATACCTCCCATGGTGGATCTACTATTAACAACGCTCACCTTCTTGTTGGCCGACGATCGTCAAATGATTCTTCAAAGGATGGTAGTGGTAGTCGTAGCGGTAGTAGCAACGGCTCAGGAGTCAGAACTCGTTTCAGAGATCGTCGCCCTTCACTCCGTCGAGGAGCAAAGAGTCACCCCGTTCAACCACCACGGACATCCAACCAATCTCTCCACCTCGTCCGCACCGCAACAGCTACTTCTCCCCCCAAGCAATCCGCCGCATTCTTCCACTTCCCATCACCAGATCCCATCCAACTCGCCGACACCGTTCCCGACCGCCGCGTGCAACCCACGCCCATTCCCTCACCACCGCCTCAGACAACACACTACTGGACCAGCGACCGCACCCGCCGTCTTGAATACGCCGCCATCGACGCTGCGACGCGCGGTGTGAAGGGCTGGGTGCTGCGACATCTCGTGCCTGATTGTTTTGTGTCGTGCGAGAATAAACATGTCTTGTTCGATGATGACTCGGGCAGCGTGAGAAGGTATAGACTTGAACTTGAGGATGATCATGCTGAGAAGGCGGGAGGAAAGTCTGTGCGGCGACGCAAGGGATGGAAATTCTGGCGCCGCAGAAAGGTCGATGCTCAACCTACGGCCTACATCTGAACACCCCCTCATCCACGAACAAAGAAACACTACAACACCCCGCATATCGCATCGCATCGCATCGTTGGCGTTATATACCCGTTGGCTTTTACATCGAGTTAATTTTACAGAAAGAACACCTGCATGATACAAGAAGATAATGATTTGATAGCATTTGGAGCGAAAGAAAGAAGGAAAGCAAGAAAGTATGATCTACGGATAGATGAAGAGATGTCGCATGAAGCTTCTATTCTGGTGAGGGAAGTTATTTATTCTCTATTTTATTCCACTCTATTTTACCTGCGCGTTACTATTTAACAGATATTTTCGGCATTTATTACTATTTATACCATAAGCATAGTTAGTATTGTTTAAAGACAAGAATGATTGACTTTTAGGCAAACATGTCATGTTCAACTTCGTGAGGTCCGTGACCCGTTGTTCTTTGTTCTCCGGATGTTCAATAGCTTGGACCGAGCGCTTGTTCGCCAGCTTGGTGATGATATAATGACCGGGCCTCTCGATAGACCGCCCGGTTTCTGAAACTTCAAATCTAACAGCCGATTCACAATGGCACCGCCGATCTGCAAGAAACAGCCCATGATGCTCATCTCGCCGAATGAAACGCCGGCCACGAGCCGCTCCGCCTCCGAGGGTCCACTCCGGAGGTCAGCTTCGGAGCCTTGTCAAAAGATACTTCCGATCCGGCGCAAATCCCTGGAATTGGTGACGCAACCGGCTAGGGAAGAAGAAAATGATCTCGAGGTGGAAAAAGTGCCCATGAGTCTTGCGAAGATTATTGTGAATATGCAGGAGCATTACACGGCAGAGTTGGAGGCTGAGAGACAAAGAACGGAAGACTTGGCGAGGCAGAATGAGGAGATGGTGAGGAAGATGGAAGAAATGGAGAGGAGACTGCAGATGCATGTTGTCCTCATGGATGGATTTGTTGGGTTCATGAGGGATGTGAAGGAAGGGAAGTTTGCAACTGGCGGAGGTGCCGAAATGGAGATTGCAAAGGCATTTGGGGGAGAGCATCTTGACGCGGTCAGAGGGCTCCTAGCGGAGAATTATATGCCAGTGCAACAGAGCGTGGAGGAGCCAGCTACTGAGCCTTTGATCTTTGGCGATGAAGATGAGCCTCACCAAATACCGGCGGTCGTTCGACACGTGAGCTTTGATGAATCGCCAATAACGCCAGACCAGGAAGCACCTCCTGTACGAAGCACTGGACGACGAGCACCGAAGCGCAAGAACCCTCCCTTAAGGCCACATCGTGAGGTGAAGCGACAAACAAGGGCAAATCTGCGAAGCGTTCGACTTCGCAACACTTCATCGTGGACTGCCATCAATACGAGCACTTCTCCATATGCAGGCGCTGATTTGAGCAATGGAGAGGACAAGGACCTTGACTTCACTCCCGACCTTGAGGTTGACGAGGATGACGAAGATGACGAAGACGAAGACGAAGAGCATGTGGTGGAGGTGGAGGATGATAGTGACGATGAGATGGAGGACATTCCAAACGCCCCAGCAACACCATCGCCATCCCTCTCAGACGAAGATCTCGAAATCACGAAGACACGTTACTCCGCTCCCCGATCCGTCGCGTACCGCTACGCCAGCGGTCCACCCGGGCGCAAGTTCAAATACTACCGCATGCCTAAGTCCGTCGCATTAGTGTGGGAAGAGTGGAAGCACGGCAGTAACGGAAATCCACCGATTCAATCCCTCGAGGAAAAGTACAGCACAAGATGGCGAATGGGGACGTTGCAGGAGCGCAAGTACGCAAGCAATTACGTCGGTGTGAGACAAAAGGTCGTGAGAAAGGTGGAGGAAATGTGTGAGCAGAAGGGACTGACGCCGGAAAAGGCTTGCGAGATTTTGGATAGACGCGTTGATGGGAGGATGCAGTTGCTAATGACGGCGCTGAGAAAGGGACAGGATCCGCTGATTGTTATTCCGAGGAGGTAGTATGTGAGTCAGCAGTATTGGCCAAAGAGACAATTAACATGAATCAGAAATGACTATTGTGAGTGAGTGACTGAACAAGCGAACAAGCCTCATTCAGGCGTTGTTATAGACAAGTGTTCACTGACCTGAAAGATAGGCCCTTTCTTCAATGAACGACTTCTTTGACACCCCCTGCAAAACCGACCATTGCTTTGTCTTCACCACCTGAACATTGATACACCTGCAGAACATGATTTATCGCTTCACCCACAGACCCCAGTACCAATCGTTAAAAGCACTTCGCCATGCAGTTCTCTAACTTTACCAGCTTCAACCTCTTGAAGCTACACCACACGTTACTACTGTCTGTACACTACGTTACTGTTATTAAAAGACGTCTCTACCCTACGCTACTGTAATTAAAAGGCAAGCTTCAACACCATGTGCTACATACAGGTCATCCACATCACGCGCTGTGAAACCCGTCGTCCAGCCATCATCAACACGACCACGGGTAAAACAGTCTACCATCCGCTCGAACCGCCTGGGAACTGCGAGCACAAGCGGCCTTTTCGCGACGCAATATGTCATTACCATGGCGACTGCTGCTTACCTGGGCAGATCTTCTTCTGCAACGCAAAGGACCCCAAGGACATGTGTCGTGGTAGGCAGGCCTACCATATAAACATCCATCCTCGCTACATGTACGAGTCTGGCGTCCTTCACCAAATGGAACCCATTGAAGACTGGGAGGCCCTCGAGATGAACACTGATGTATTCGCGTATGAGGAAGATATCCGGTATCAGTTCCTCGAAGCCGGTGCGTTGATGTATGAGCTTGAGCAGGACGCCGAGAAGCTTGTGGAGTATATCCTGCACAACAAGACTAGCTGTCCCAAGGAAGAGGCAGACCTGTTCCTTGAGCATGGTGATCTTTATGAGATGTGGACTGAAGCGCATCACCACTTCGTGGGATTGAAGGAGGCGTGGGAGATTCTGGCGAATGTTGGCTGTATGGAAGTCTGCCCGTCTTCTCTCCTGCGCGTCCATCCCTGGCGAGAATGCTTCCAGGAATGTCCGACGCTACAGGTGGGATTTCCGCAGTTTAGTTATCTTCCATTTGCTTGGGACGATAACGTCGAACGGCAGGATGATATTCTGCGATGGCATCCGTACTACTCTCAGTACCAGACACCACCTCGTCCTGAACCACTTATTAAGGACGATGCGCTATGGACATCGCCTGCGCCGTATGGCGTCAATCCAGGTTTCTCTGAAACGACTTTTGCACGGGATCCGGAGGTTCAAGGGGGGGTTGAGGCGCTGCCATATCCAGGAGAATGGGCCGAGGTGTTTGAAGATAAGGCTCAACGGATGGCTCAGATTGAAGCTGAGCCAACATCGCTTTCATCGAGCTCTGGACCCGAAATTCCTCCTTGGGTCATTCCCTATGGTCAGGAACCGGATATGGGATGGAAGGATATTGATTGGCATAACTGCACCACCATTATTGAACGGCCTATGAGCCCAAAGACCCTTCCGCGCGAGGGAGTGGTTCGTCGGGTCATGCCTCCCAAGGACAGTTACATGAACCCCAGGGACGCGCCTAAGAGTCCGACAGCTCTTCCATACCGGAAAGAGAGTCGACGGGTCAGTCCCCCATGGCCAACTCAACCTATATCTATGGAAGTTATACCTGGGAACATCTTTGGGGGTCCTCTCGAGGCTCCGTGGAATGGGTACAGCTTTACCGGGATAGAGAAACCGGCAGAGCAGGAGTATCTCCATATCCCTTCACCAGTGGAGGAACCTCAGATCATCGTACCTAAAGCAAAGACGAGCTTGAAAAGGAAGAGCAAAGAGGGCCTAGATGGCGGGGTTCAGAGGAAGAGATCGAAGGCGGTGGGGAGGCCAGCAGTGAAGGCGTTTCCTCGTGGCGCTTCTCTAGTAGGATTTTTTCAGATAACTGCATGTGGAGTAGTGGAAAAGACACTGAAGAGAAAGAGTGAAGATGATTTGGGTGGGGGCATTAAGAGCAAGAAGCTGAGAGTTTGTACTATTTGAGGAGTTCATGAATTGGGCTTTGGGAGTTCTGGGAGTTTAGGCGTCCAGGAGTCAGGAGTTAGATGTCAAGGAGTTCAGGAGTTTGGAGTTCAGGCGTTATGGATCAAAGGCCATAGAAGGGCTCAGGCATATAAAGTGAACAATACATAAAAATGGCGGAAACATATGAGAAGTTTGATCGCGAGAAAAGTGATTGTCTTGATTGATGCTTTACTAATGCTACCTAATTATCGTTTACTTATTGGGCTGTCTGAAGCTGGTGACCAGACCAGTTTCTTCATCCCTCTCGACACCACCACCAATGACGATCCCGTTCGCACGGCGGGGAAGACTCAACAAACCCTTACCGACAGCATTATAGTCCCCAAAGAACGTATGAGCGCGGACATCAGATCCCGTAGTCAGTCCATGCCCCAGAGTCACACCCCACATATCTCCAACACGAATGGCATGCGCAGAAGAACTGGCATCGCGCTCAAGAAGAACAGAGTAAATGCACCCCGTATACATCACAACACCATCAGCTTCATTGGCGGGAAAGTCCCAGCGCTTTCCGTCGGAAGATACGGGATGCCAAGGTGTAACGAGAACTTTGCCCACGCGACACAGGATCTCACTCTCGACGGGGGTCTTAAGAACCATGGCGACACGACGCGAACCGCGAGGTGTACGAACTTTCATACCGCGTCGAAGTTTCCGGATCTGCACTGTCCGGCCAGAGGCGAGTGCGACGACTATGGAGCCTGCGAAGCAAACACCGCTGGAGTTGCGGTAGGAACTCATGCTGAAGCCTGTCATTGAACCATGTGAATGGCCGCCTCTAGAGTGCACGTGTCGCGAAGGTTCGGGGGCAGGGAGATTATCGAAGATTTGATCCAGTGCGTCGCGGCAGGAGATGAATAGAGGACTCTCGGTGCTGTATTGAAGAGGTCCGGGGTCTTTGAAGGAGTTACAGACTTGACGAGTATGGGCGTTGAGGAGAGATGGAAGGAAATGACATCCCCATCTGTTGAAGTACTCTTTGCTCTCAATTGCCATGGAGACTTGGCCTTGGGGTTCATCGGCTGATACGTCTTGCATGAGAGACTTGTTCTTCTCATCGTTAAAGTTCTTGGCGGGAAGGGTATCGATCCAGCTTCGAAGCTCTTCACGCTTGTTCTTCATACCCCGTGTGATACCGTGCTCACCATCTACCCCAATAGGAAACATGGTCGAGATGAAGTTGCAGATTAGAGATCTCGATTCATGGTATGCGATCTCAGAGGCAGGTAAATCACTGTAATCCAGAATACTGCGCTGATTACTCGCCATGGGAATAAAGTCAGCGTCTTTTGAAAGCATTGACTCGAGAACCTTGCGACTCTTGAGACAATCCCCAGGCTTGACGTATGTCAAATGCGCATCGACAAGAGCGCGAGTAGGATTCTCTTCATTCAAGAACTCAAGCTCCTTGAGACCATTAGTACTAAGGAAGATATCACGAGACTGTCCAAACTGCAGATTTCCAAGGTTTATCGTAAGTTCAACCTGGCTATCTTCTGAATCATCGGCAAACACAGGGACGATCTGGTCCACGGACGGCCCAGTTGTCTCGTACAACTCCAAAGGCCTGGTGTACGAGATCTTTAGCACGGCGCGAGTTGCGAATGTGCTTTGGAGGTTTGCGACGGCGTGGACGAATACTGTTCCAATCATACCGGCGTCAGGGATGAAGGCGTAGTTACCGCCGCCAATTTCGGCGATGGACTTGAGAAGACCGGAGCGGAGACTGTAGCCGAAGCCGAAGGTGTGGATTGAGGCTGGGAGGGGACCCATTGCGCGGATCTTGGGGACGAAGCCTGCTGCTGGGTTCCTGTGAAGGTGAGTATGTGAAGTTGAGGGGATGATGGGGACTTACATGTGGTTTGGCATGCCGTCGGTGAGGATCATGATGGCAGGGACGTTGGTAGATGACTCTCCAGTATTGAACAGCTTAATGCCGTCAAGCAAACCTTGCCAGAGATTGGTAGCATCGAGGGGTTTCATGCTCTTGACATTCTTCAGCGATCGAGCTTTGTTCTCTTTGTTCATAGGGATAAGAGGTTGAAGAACCTTGGCCTTCGAGGCAAAAGTCACAATACCAAGACGATCATTCTCGTTCATCGACTCAATGATAGTAAGTGCAGCATGCTTTGTGAGGTCAAGAACAGATAGACCATTGCTCTCGTCGCTTTCTCCAGGGACGGGCGCTGCAGAGACCATGGATCCAGAGACATCAATTACAAGGACGATATCGCAAGGGACAAGGGGTATCTTGACGGATGGTTCCTTTGGGGAGTCTATCTTGACCAAGAGACCTTTTCTGTCTGGTACAGGCTCTAGACGAAGAATCGCCTCTTTGTCTGAGATGGTCCCGATGGGCTGAACCTGTTGCTTTTCAGGGTCTTCTTTGGGCGTCTCATCATTGGTGCTCTTAGAGCCACTGACGAGACTGCGAAAGATGGGTACCCTCTGTACATTATTAGTAGATGGTCATACGTAGAAGACTCATTGAAACCTACAACCATGATGGGCTATTACTACCGTGTCAAACGGATGCGAGATCTCACAGAGTCTCAAGGACATGAGTTGAAAGAGTTGAGATGCTAAGTGTAAGCTGACTAGACAGGGAAAGCTAGCATTTTAATAAGTAGCATGTTTCCCAGTGAATGCCAATCTTATGGTCCTACAGAAGGATTTGTATGAGTCTGACCGACTGTAAGCTAGCCCCATGTTACGATCCGCCTGTCATGCCGAACGGACCACATGGCAATACGCTAGGATGCCAAGGTGATTCGCCAGGCAGATTGTTTGGGCCGCACGAATACGGAGAGACTAATAAAGAAAAGAGAAAGATTTGTCTGCCTTGATATGGCACCAGATTGTCGGATCTCTTTTGCGGGCGAAACAGTGTTTCATGGGCTGAGCTGGTGGGCCAAGGCAGACATGATACTTGCCCGAAACAGGTAAGATTTGTGAGGAGGGGCTTGTGGTTGGCCGTAGTGGCACATGGCGGACTGCGAGGCATCTCCAATCTTGCGGGGTAGACTTGGGATTGCGTGTAAGAGGCTGAGGGTCAGCAATGGAAGCTTGGACTTGTTTCTTGGGACTATTGATATCTCTAAATTGGACTTGAATAGAAACTCATAGACTGTATGTTTGTTTGTTTGTTCAATTTGTCTTATGAAGTAGCATAGGCAGAAGGAAGCCTTGTTTGTTAGCAAGCTCTGATGAAACATCCATGCTAACGACACTCGAAGTCATGATTGTTGGCACCAGTGATTGCTCTTACAGTCACAAACTCAAAGATTGAATAGAAGCACGAGCTGAAAAGGCGTTTTCGATTCTACGCCGAAAGAGAGATGGGCAGTCATGGTGTCCTGTTGCGCAAATATTGTTCGTGGATACCTAGCGTAGTGGTTAGTCTAGGACATTTTCGTCCTATGGGAGCACAACCATGGTCGCTGTAAATAGTCGACCTTTTATTCGTGGATGCGATCTCAGGCATACACATAAAGACACACTAATAGTAGGGCCAGGCTGCAATTCTACTCGTTGGGCAGAGTGATACAACACTTGTTGTCCTTTGCAAGTGGTCACCCTATATCACAAGCTCCATGGAGTGGAGGATCAAAAATATCTAGAATAAGGAGAACGATGTGAACGCTCGGTCGTGAGCCAAAGCATAACGCACTTGGTAATCTTTTATATCATTACTCAAGTATACAAAAGGCATTATTTAGACAAGGTAGAATAATTCAAGACAGAATACATGGATCACATTGCCGACCAACGTACACCTTTGGCTTCCAGCCACCAAGAGCATGGGCCATGAAGCACTCTTCCCTCGAGACATTTTCACCTGTCGAGATATTGACGAATAATCTTCGTCATTGTCGCTATTTTATACATTTTGCGAATATTCTTGGGGTTCTCGGATTAAATAAGGTCTTTTTTAAGCATCGGCGGACTCCGAATATTACAGTGGATCCGTCCAGCGATGATGTGGAGATGTCAAAAAAATTGCCAGAAGATCCCAAATTCTTGCAGGCGCGGTTGCCTTGGCCCTACTTTTTTTTTCTTTTCCTTCTTTTTTTCCTTCTTCCTTCTTCCTCTTGGGCATTAAGATCTCTTCATCTGTCCCCGTCGCAACTCTTTTCATTTCATTATTCTATATACTAGATTACGTTCCGTGCGACGTGTAAATACCGCAAAAATGGTCGAGAAGCTCTACGTCACATACAACGATGTAAGGAGAATTTACCCCGCCACCCCGCCTTGATGATGGGCTGTGATGCGCATCATGAAAGGTCCAGCGATGCGACAGTATCACCAGCTCGATGGAACACTGTTTGCTGGATACAGGCAACTGTAGCAAATAGCTCTCGATCACCAGCTATGGCGCAGGATACACAAAAGGTCAGCTGCTGACGTGTTTCCCAGGTGCACAAAATGTGCCAAAAGTCCGCTGAGAAGCTTCTCGCCGACTTCCAGCCTCAGCTTCTGATCGCCATCGGTGGCGGTGGTTATGTTCCCGCTCGAATCCTTCGATCTTTCCTCAAGAAGGCCGGCTCTCCCAACATCCCCATCCAGGCCATCGGTCTCTCCCTCTACGAGTCTCTCGGCAACGATGAGGTCGAGGAGCCCGGCACAAAGGTCACCCGAACACAGTGGCTCGACTTGACCTCTCTCGGCGAGATGGAGAACCTCGTCGGAAAGCGAATCCTAATCGTTGACGAGGTCGATGATACCCGAACAACCCTCGAGTACGCTGTTAAGGAGCTTGAGAAGGATGTTGAGACTGCTCGTCAGCGTATGGGCGAGGGTGCCCCTGCTCCCAAGACCGAATTTAGCATCTTTGTCCTCCACGTACGTATCGCATTTCAAAAACAATAAGTCGAAACTAACAAATTATAGAACAAGGACAAGCCCAAGAAGGGAACGCTCCCCGATGACATGCTTGCTACCCGTTACTCCGCTGCCGAGACCGTCGGCGATGTCTGGATTAACTACCCTTGGGAGGCCATCGACATCGACGAGCATGACAGGAACGCCAGCCTGCAGACCAAGAGCAACTAAGTGTTTTCTGAGAATTTGGAGTTGGGAAAATGGCGCACAGATTTAAACGAGATATCATATACATGATGAATGAGATTCCTGAACTATCGGTTCAAAAGATTACCTATATAATGATGCCACCCAAACAGCACCAGACACGAACTAGATAGAGCTGAAAAGCGAAGAAACCTTGCGCCTGCTAACATCTAACACACCAGATACCCGATTTCAGGTCGCCTTCCTCCCCCAGAACTTCAGACTTATCTTTTTCAGTTTATCTAGTTTATCTTGGATCGCGTCCAAAATTGGACTTGGGCCTGAGCTCATCAAAAACAGCTTGCGGGAGAAACGGGTCGGGTAGCGCTTGATGTATTCCTGCGAGTCCTTTGACAAGATCTTATCGCTCGCGGTAGCGTACGCTTGGATGAAGCTCTCGTAAGCACGCATCTTCAACCAATACTTTTCCCCAACGCCCTTGTCTCGCTTCAATGGAGGTCTCGGCCATACTGTATTGTCATAGACAGCTTTGGCCATGGCCTTTGTTTCGTCTTGGCCTGGCTGCAGAGGCTTGCAGTCGCCAAAGTTGGTCATCCACAGCTTCGTATGACCTCTCTTCTCGGGTGCAAGATAGAACTTGACGCCAGCCGCATCTAACCTGCACCTCCAGTGGAGGATTGCGAGAGCTATGCCCATCTTCTCACACCATATTTCCAGGTGTTGCTCTGCCTCGTGATGGAGCTGGTCGAGATACACAGGGCGGGAAAGGAGTCTTGTGCTTAGGGGGTCGTCTGGAGGTGCCATCATGCCGAGACGGACCTGAAGCCTGACATTTGACAGGTTCGGGTCATTTTTTACTGACTCCCGAATGCTGGAATCGACAAATATGTCGACAAGAGCGCGGGCAGTGTCTGGGTGGAAAGGCGGAATAAAGCTGGTAACGTATCCTGCTGTTGCGATATCTTTTCCTTCATGATCATGATGGATAACAGCGGACACGAAATCCGGGATATAGGGCGGAGGAGGCCCATCGAATCGATTGGGACGACGATTCAATTTGCTCTTGTCACGGCGTCCCGATCCTGTGCTTCTTTCTGTCGGAGTATCTTCGTGTATCTCATAAAAGTCCCGTGTCGCTGAGCTCCATGAGCGATTCATTTTCTTTACGACCGATATATGGTTTTGCACCTCTCTTTTGATAGCCTCGGGATCGTCAGAAAGTTTAGCGGCATATGTTATACCGCCGACTTGCACTGTGTGGCTGTTTGAGTCGCTGTGAGAGGGCAGCTTTGTGAGCTGGTATTCCTCTTTAGGCGCGGGTATCCAGAGGCCCCAGCAGACGTCGCCGTCATATGAAGCGAGTTTCCTGGGGTCACAGTCCCACTCTGTACTGAGAATATATTGGCTTTCTCCTTCCTGCGTCTCAGTCGTCTTGTCTTCTTGTGTAAGTAGCGTAACGACGTGACGAAGGCGGTGACTTTGATAGCGCAGCATGGTGTTAGGGAGCGTCTGCTTCCTCGGCTGTTGTAAAGAGGTTATTGAGGTTTCGCGGTGTCAGAGCGAAATGACTTGCTCGTTCTTCAGGATAAACGCCTTGGGCTGGATGTGTATCGTGAAGGTAGAATATATTAAAGGTTCAAAAGGATTGCCATTGGAAACGGGACAGCGCAAGTCTTATATGCCAGGTTCAAAGTTTGCGGTGCCAAACTTCTCCCACTTTGAAATTTATATAATACAGATGTTCATGTCTATAGTCTAATCATGAACTCTATCATCCAAACCCCCGATGAGGAAAAATGCAAAAAAGGGGTATAAGCTTTTCCATCACAACCTTACCAACTCACGCTTTGCTCAGCTCTCCTTAGTGCCCTCACTCTCATGCCTCTTCTTCAAAAGCTTCTCTGTCTTCATAAACTCTCTAATCCCAACTGGCAAATCCGCATACAGCTCCTCGTCCCAAAAGTCCTTTGCTATCTTGGCCTTACCAACCTCTGGCGCAACCCAATTCGACTCTGACCCTCCACCGTCCGAATCCATAGACCCCTCGTGTTTTCTCAGCGCAGCTTGTACCTCTGCGTTCTTGAGCTGCCACTCCTCCAGCTCATCGCGGTACTGGTCATACACACAGTTTACACAGCCGCTCATGCAGCAGTTATCCGGCTCAACGGGCTTGGGTGGCACGAGCACGCCGGCTATGTATGTCGCTTTTGCCTTTAGCGCTGCTAGGCGCTCGTCTTTCTCTGCGGAGCCGAAGAGGCGTGAGCCAAAGACTAGGCGTGCTTTTTCTTCTGGTGTTTGCACAGCGGTTTTCGTGGGAAACTCGGATTGCACTGAGGGATCTGCTGTTTTCGGGGGGACTTCTGGTTTGTCGATTGGGATGTGGGAGGGGTTGTTGAGGATTGCTTCGTAGTATGGGCCGAGGGAGCTGCGCTGCGGCCAGTCTTCTATACGGTTTGGTGCGGCGCTGACGATGCTTCGTGAGGGTATTAACGGTCGTAGCCGAGGTAGTAATCTGGACGGTATTGACATTGTGAATCGGCGCTGTTTAATTGATATATGTTGAGAGGGGTTTCGGTTATTGAAGGGGGAGCAGTGGCGGGCGGGAAAGTGAGGGAGTTGGGTTGGTAATGCAAATAGCGAGAGCCGAGAAAGTTGGTGTTGAGGGTCGGAAGTCCGTCATTTTCGCCTCGGACGTCATCGGCTGGGGTGAAGCTAGCGAAGACTGGGGTGCGTGGGGGCGGAATGAACCTCTTCAAGTGTGAGTACATATAATTTCGTGATAACTTCAGACTCAGTACAGATAATCTCAGGAAATGGCGTGCAATGCATGCGTTCTCTTCTCAAACTTCACATAGATACTTAGTTATGCCATCTGCAACAGGTTGCTTGACAGTCCTCGAGCGTTCTCAACAATCGAAGCACGTGATTCATTAGAGGCTGGGCTGTAAATCACCGGGGACGGTTGCTGGCTATGTAATCGCTATGGAGCCAAGGCTCCTTCGGATATCAGTATAAGATATGGCTTGAGAATCCTCTTTCTGACCTTTATACGGTCACCTTTCAGCTCTCAAGTCTTTGGAAGACGCTTGTGTAACCTCAATCCACATTTGGCATTGCGAAAACAATTTGCCCGTTTTGGTAAGCGGTGAGGCCCACTTCCACAGACGCGACAGGGTCATTCAAAGTAAACACGAACCAACGCGACCACCAATTATCGACAAGACAATCCAACATCGCCAAATGTTATAATCAAGGCCCTAAATCGCACATAAATCGGATACAATGGAGGAATCGGCGCCCAAGCGAAGACGTACTTCGCCGCGCACTTCTCTCAACGTCGGCGCAACTGAAGAACCCGCGTCACCGCGAAGAAGACGGCCATCATATGCATCACCGACCAAAACAAGCATGTCACGAAATAACCCCGAGGCTTTTGAGCGCCGAAGATCGAGATCACCACAGAAATTACCAAGCGCTCGAGCTTCGGGTCAATTTACTTTCGATAGTCCCTCGGAATCTCTTGCAGCACGCTTGGCGACGAGTAGGATTGTTAGTGATGCTCCTACGCCTACGCGCCCTGAGGATACGACGCCAGGATCGATCAGACGTGTGGGAGGAGGAATGGCTTCTGCTGCTAGGAGAACGTCTTCGAGAGCGGGTGAGGGGGCGGAGGAGGATGACTTTAATCCGTTCCGAGGGAAGGTCTTGAGAAGATCGCCTCAGGCTGGGATTAGAATGGATGTTGATGCGCCTTCTGCTTCGATGCCGCAGCCTGAGTTACCGCCTGCAATCGAGGCGAGTTCACCTCCTGCGCCACCTGCTTCTATGCCAGAGCCTCCGCTTGGATTGCCTTCGGATGCGCCTATGGTGGAGCCTGAGGAGGACACTGCCATTCAGTCTGAGGAGCTGGCACCTGCGGAGGAGACGTCACCAGCGAAATCCCCATCGGCGGCTAGAAGTCCGTCACCAGCTCGGTCGTTTTCCTCGTATGATCTCGAGATTCCAGCGCGATCTTCATCTCCAATCAGATCACCCTCCCCAGCTCAAGCTGCTGTAGCGCCAGAGCCAGAAGCGGAAGAAGAATCGGACGGAGAGCCTGAGCAAGGCGTAGAACGAGAACTAGAAGCGGAGCCAGAACAAGAACCAGGGCCAGAACTCGAGACCGAACCCCAGCCTGATCCCGAACCAGAACGAGACTCTCCAAGCCCACCACCACCTTTGCCAGATTTCTCATCCTCGCCCCCGCCAGCTTCAATGCTGCCTCCAAGAATACCACCATTAGTGCAACCGAACTCGCAAGATGCCGGCCCATCAGCTTCACAACCAGTACCTCGACTACCGCCACGCGACACAGGACCACGAAAGAGCTTCCAGAATAGCCCAGTTCGATTCCGGGAGTTCTCACAACAACGGGACTCGCCACTAGGCAAACCGCCGTCGCGTCTGTTGGAGAAGCCAAGGAAGAGCTTCGCTCAAGCGGGATCAGCGCCCAGAGAGCCGCCACCTGTTCAAACCAGCGCGTCAGAGGTTAGACAGCCCCGAGCCTTTGATCCAGATGCAGAGAAGAAGAGGGAGCGGGATAGAGTTCAAAAGGAGATACAGAACTTGAAGAAGGACCTTGAGCTTGCGCGAAAGGAGAATGAACGCATTCGGTTGATGCAACAGTCTGGTCGCATACTTGCACCGACAAATCAAGACGAGGTCATCGGGCTCATTGAGCGCCACCTTCTGTCTACGGGCACAGAACAGAGTCAATCAGCATCACAGCAACTATTACAGGCGGCGCTAAATCCCGCTGCTCTGTTGCCTTTCAGCAAGCCTACAGCCCCAGTGGTCCGACCATCGGTGGAGGAGAAGCAGCCTGACATCAAGTCACATCATCCCGTGGCGATGACAGTGACAGAGGAGCTGCCCTACCTTGAGCTTTTTACACCATTCTCCATGACATCAAACACCTCCATCCTACCGGAGGCTGACGGAGAGCCACTGAGGCAACATTATTCCATCACGCTTCGATCACGCGAAATCCCGGGAATCTTTACAGCCAAGATTGAGATGACAGTCAATGCCACAGAGCTTACAGTTTTCGATCTCGACGTCACGGCCTTGGAACCAGCTGCAAAGTCTGAGCTCGGTCCTTTCATTCGCAAGATCTGCACAGGTGACTGCAACCGTTCCATGCAACGTAATATCGGCATCCTGTCCTGGGCCATGGGTGAGTGGCTTCGAGTCGCTATCGATAGAGCAGGCTTTTGGTGCCAATTGGAACAAAGTCTGGGCTCCAAGGACGGCGTATCAGAGGCTGCAGCTCGTATGAGGTCAAAGAAACACAAACGGAGGAGGGATAGTGGTGACGACTCAGATGAGGACGAGCCGACACAAGTGGAATCTGTCAAGAAAGCAGACCTTATTCGCTATTTGGGCCAGCAACACTTCGATATATCAGTTCCATACGGCGATGCAGAGGAGTCAGGCGCAACGGTACGACTAGAATGGAAGACCGAGTTTGACTGGACTGGAGAAGCGCAAACCAGACTTTCGGTCTTGGTTGGTGCTCCAGGAAAATGTGAGTACACGCATGTCTCTCACGATGTAACCAATTACTGACGATCTCAGGGCATCAAACAGACGAACGAGGATCACTTGCCAAGATCCCCAAACTTTTCGAAGAACTTGTACACGGACACGAAGAACCCGAAACAGCTGTACGAACAATTGTAGCACTTATTGCCGGCGAGCAATCATGATAGAGTCCATACAGATGGCAAACCTCACAAGCATAGGCGTATGATATGTAGAATTCCTCTGCGCAGGTCGCGAGAACAAGATACCAGATTATTGTAATTAAAGTTTTGTAACCTCATCTACCATCCACCCTAACCCTTCTATAGCCGTTTAGATCATCGTGCGTGTGTGCTTTTCGCCAATTTAGTCGACAGTAACGCCGAGCTGTCGGAGCTCAACCTTGGCCTGCTCAATCTCCGCCGTGAGCTCCTTGTGTGCGTTGGGGACGTCGTTGAAGGTAAGGATGCCGAAGCCGAGACGGAAGAGGAGGTATGCGCCGAAAGAGACGAGGGCCCAGAAGGGGAGCTACAACACCGTGGATTAGAGAATTGGCATTGCAAAAGGTTTGGGGGTTTAACATACCACAGGGACGATCTGCTCCTGGATCAGAGGAGGAAGGGGGATGAGCTCGAGGAAGAGCGCAAGGTAGAGCTGCACAGCGTTAGTTCAATTCCACCAAGGTTAGCATGGTAGGCATACAGAAGAAACCAAGAGGGCGAGGGAAATGGTCTGCTGAGCGCGAGTCATCTTGGCGGTTCTCTTTTAAGGAGCGTGGTGTTGGAACGAGCGCGGGGGAGGAACTTTGATGGTATCGTGGTGCTTGAGGAGACGTGTCAGGGGTGCGCGTTGTTGGAGCTGTTTGGATGACTAAGACTGTGTTAGGTAAGCCGCTAGAAACCCATGATAGCACTCAGGACGAATTGATATCATGACTTGTTATTTTCTCACAGCGTTGCAAAAGAAAAATGTAAATATTTAATAGATCTTCTGTAAGACTTTGATTAAGAAGTTTATTTAAAATCATTTGCATTAATTAAAATTTGGCCTTAAACATGTCGCAGATCTCATTTCATTTCTACCGTCGCTCCCCGCCCAGTTTCCTCAGTCAATTCGACTGGTAATGACAGCAGCTCGTCCCTGGCCAGCGACTCATTAAAGTCCTCTGCATGTTCAAAATCGACCAAGCGCACGCTTCTTCCAGAAACTCGATCAACGAGGAAGTTGTAGCGATTCACGTCCCCATGGACCAGCCCTAGGTCACGATGAAGCCGGCGAAGCAGGGTTTCGCAGTGCTCCAAGTCGTCGGCGCAAGCTGACTCTCCGTCTACTTTCTCTAAGAGAAGACCCATGATTCTGCCATTCTCAGTCAAATGAGCGAGGAATTTGGGTGCAATGAGTGATTCATTTGGGTGTTGGCTCTGGTGGTCTTCCAACAGTGAATACGCCCACGTTTCACGTTCAATTCTGCGTATCTCCCATTCGAAGCAGGCGATCTTGGCGATGGCAGGCGCATCGTTATATTGGACCTCATGAACTCCAGAGCGAAAACGTCTCGTGCTCTTCAGGGTCAAGACGTCTACGTGCTGTTCATGCCATGCTGTGCGAATCTCGGGCAGCGGGTCCATGGAGATGACTGACGTGAGGGAGCCATTCTCGTCCTGCGAGATGGTCATGGTGGTCCACGGCGAGTCGGGAAGGTCTAGAAGTTTGGGGATGAGAAGATATGGTCGGCACATGGTATCATCGTCGAATGTGCCGACGGGTATCCTCAGGTAGCGGACTCTCAGGCCAGTGCGAAGTCGATAGTGTCCATCGTCATGGATTATCTCTTGGGAGAGAATTTCCATGTCTGACTTTGGCAGCATCGCCATGGTAGACCTGACGAATAAATTTCTTTGTGGTTGTTTTGTGTTGCCATTTGGTACGTTGTGATGGATGTTTGTTCGTTATCTGAGCGTATAAGATCTGAGATGCGACTCGGTAGTCTAGAAGTGAGCTCGCTTCCATGCGCCCTTCAAATGCCAATCGATACGCGCGCAGGTATAATGTGAAACTCACTAACAGTGCCCTCATATTAACCGCTGGAAGAATGTCTCTATAAGCGCTGATGGGTCACAATGTAGGCTAAGGGGCATACAGAAGAGATAAGCGCCAATGCAACTCCAAGGGCATGCTCCAAAACATATTTGGATATAAAGGTCCCAGACAAGCCCTCTGGAAGTTTACTTTAGGTCTTTAGGTCCAGAATCATAAAACAAATAACTGTTTACTGCATAGCTGTCCTCTCAGGTATGAGTCAAGATCTATTCAACAAAGTTCATACTTACATTTAAGCATAGACAAAAGTTGTTCATTCAGCTCATCCCCGCCCTGTCCCTTGATCCTTGGCACTTCTCCATCTTTGGGCCGCTCAATACCTCCACTTACCCCATATCACCTCGCGGGCCTGTAACATGTGCGTCCAACTCTATCACACATATCAATGCGGATGTACGGGCAAAGGTGAATTCAAGCAGTGCGACCGACTGTACGACAGTGAATCGAACTTGCAGCGCGCGCGTACAGAGAGGGAGGATAGGATATCACGCAACTATTGTCCCAAGCATCTGCCAAAGGAAGACAAGGCCATGACGGGATATCGGGGTCGATATAACCCCAATAGGGGCTGAGCCAGTGAGGAGTCAGACTCGAGACTGGCAATGAGTGTGCCAGATATGCCGGTGGCCAATGAGGCCACTATCAGTCAACAGTTTTGCGGTCGATGCTGCTGTGATATATCAAATTGGTATCTAGTTTTGTCTTGATGTACTTTAAATTCAGTCGTCTCCTATTGTTAGCCGAGGGACTAATTGCTGAATGCCATAACAGTGCTTGATGTGTTCCAGAAATGACTCTGCTGAGTGGGCTCGCCTTTCTAGGCCCAACAACACGCGCAGTGCATCACGGCTCCTTGGGACCAGGGCCGCAAGGACGCGCCGAGGTAAGCGTAGGTTGTCATATTGGTGGAGGGTGAGTTCACAGCCCCGGCACCACAGACCATTCTCGAGTCTGCCCGAAGCCGAGAGTGAAGGAAACGGAATAGAAGCCATGCCGAAGAATTTGTCAGTAGGAATATTGCCCTGGCTTGGCAGTAATAGCGGGTCCTGGTTTCGGGATGTCACTGGGTCGCTTTGGAAGAACCGACCGTCGACGCGCAGTCCTCCAGACTTACATTTCGTCGTCATGGCCTGCGATAATCGATCCGCAGATCCATGCACCATCAGTCCAAGTTCCTTCGCTGCCTTTACACTAACGAGCCTGCAGGACCTTGGGGGAGGGCTGCGGGATATGCCATAGTTGCCAGGAATAACGGAAATGGTGGGCAGTCGTTGGATTTGTCGCGCTGAAAGACCAAAATATCTTTTTGCTTCTTTTGGCGGAAGCACTCGTAATAATGGATTGTGACGAAGACATTCCCAGCAACATCTCTCGCAGGTAGGAAGAAAGAGAAAGGCGCCATATTCGACGCAAGAGGCACACCGTTCCTTTCGTAAGGCAGCCTGGAGCTCGGTGATAGGATGCATATTGAGCAAGCCGACCTTGCCCAACGCCACAAGGGTCTGCGGAGCAAACGCGACCAGGTCTCGATAGGCTTGTAGCAAATTGACGTATGTGTTCCCTCGGAATGAAACGCGTACGAAACTTGCGATTGACTGCATGTCAAGCATGCCTAAGAGCATGTATATAATTTCGGGTGGGAGACGATCAAGGATGCCGAGTGAGGAGACTCGTTCAGCCAGGGTTGGTTTTGTAGGCTTTTGTGCGTCTGGTATTGTGATCATGGCTTCGAGGAGATGGCGTGGGCGATGGGATGCGCAAGCAATGAGCGCCTCGAGCTCGGAGGAAACATTCGACATCTCGGCGCCGTTGGAGTGTTGAGACGCGAGAATGAATCGCGGCAGGGGAGGGAGCGCGTTGTTGGAGTTGTCTGGTAACTGAAATGAGGTTAGCTTAGACTCAAACTACCTACCCTACATAAGAAGCTCTTGGCTCCACAAACGCCTAATACTCTTGCCGAAGGAATAGCAACTTGTTACTTTCTTACAATATTACTAAATACTCAAGTAATTAAAAAAATCTCAGTAACTTCTTGTTAACACTAGTATAAAGAAGAAATTAATCATATTTATATTAATCAAAGTCTGGTCCTACCCGATGTGGTCAAGACCAACAAGTAAACAAGCCTCTTTCCAGGTCTGTGGCTTCTTCCTGCCAGTATGATCAGTCAACTCAATTGGCAATGACAACAACTTTAAACCACCTTCCGGCTACATTTCGATTCGCCATACCAACATTCACCGACCAGATAAAATATCTGTCCTTCTTTCAACGCCGTCTATGGTCTAACGCCTTGTTTAGCCACCTAGTGCCTCTGTATATCTCCGTTTTTCTCCCGCTCAAGTCCCGGAAACTGAGTGCAACGACGGCCATCTTCCATTCAACCTCCAACTGTTTCTCCCGCACCTTGGTCATTCGATTTGCTCGATTTTCCGCCGCTCCATGTATCTGAAGCGTGGTATCAAGCGCCAGTCTTGTGACTTTTGCTTTCGGCGCAAGGTCAAGTGCGATTGGGTATCGCGTGAATCCGAAGGCCATACACAGTGTTCGCATTGTGAGTTACGGGATATAGCTTGTACAAATTCCGATGACCGCGGTCGAGCCAGACGGAGCCTGCGCCGTCATGTCCGCTCTGCTGCTGGTCGGATCTCGTCCAGTCCCGATGACGGGCATGTGGCCGATGATGGTAACCCCCCCGGCAGTACCAACGATACCAACCTAGTCAATGAGGAAAGCATCTCCGCCCTACCCCAGACTCAGTTGTTGCCTATCGATCCAAACTTACATTATCCGACTGTTGACTCTGAGTCTGCATGGCAAGATATTAGTTGGGATCTGGGAGCTGAGAGTATCTCGTTTCTTGACAGTGTCTTTACACACGACTATAACTTCGACAATATGCCCAACAGTCCTCAGATACAAGCCAGCGAGGAGGTCGCAAATGCTTTAAAAAACCCTTATGAAATCCTCGAGCTTGATCCGAGCACTCTCAAAGCAGCTATCGACGCTTACTTTGACCTGACCTCACTCGCTATCCCGATACTAGACAGAAACGCATTCCAGGCTGACTACACGAGTCACAGAGCCAGCCCTGCACTGGTGTACGCTGCCGCATGCCGAGGGTGCCCCTTCCTATCGATATCGCGAAAATGGCTGGTGCAGCAGCGGCTGGCGAGCGAGTTTAGACGAGCATGGCTCGAGGCAAGGTCAGCTGCAGGAGACAAGCAATCAATCAGACTAGACGACCTTGAAGCCCTGGCTCTTATGGTTGACTTTGCCTACGAACCAGCTGAGGATATCAACACAGCGCTCCATTCCCAGCTTGGAAGCCTTTTCATAACACACGACAGCCTGGTCCTCATGACACTACAGTATCAGATTCTTTGCCACGCGGTCCAGTCGGAAGGCATATCCGCACCTCTGCATGGCACAGAAGAACGGAAAAGGTTGCTTTTCTGGTACGTGTATGGCAAAGATACGTTCCGCGCCCTCGACCAAAAATCTCCATCTCGTATCAGGGACGGCCATACTGAAATTGTCGAGCAACTGCCAGAGCATGAAGAGAGAACATACCTAGATGCCATACTCGCCCTGGCCATCATTGTAAGAAAGATAAACCATGAGTTTCTGGGTGTCGCTGCTGGGCATATGGATGTCGGCCACCAAGATGTGGTCAAGTTATACGGCCAACTGGAAGAGTGGCGTAAGACGTTGCCCCCTTACTTGCTTTGGGACACTAAACGAGACTCCAGCCTACCTGCTGAACGCGGTACTGGGAAACTGGCCCAAGTGCGCCAGCTGCAACAGGCTGTCCTTTTGTTTCTGGAACACAACTGCTGCATGCAGATCGAAAGATGTGCTTCAGAACGTGGGATAACTAACCCCATCTCACTGGAAGCGGTTATGCTGAATCACCTTATCGAATACCAAACCTTGGCAATGACGAACGATATAATAGAAGCTGTTAAGTGGCTCCAATCGCAGAAAATATGCCAGAACACACCTCAAGGCACTGTTGCATATCCCCTGATTGACCTTTCCCCAGACATTCTACGCGATGTATGTGCTGGCACTGCTTATTGGCTATGCGACCGGGGAAAGAAACTCGTGAACTCCAACAAGGCCTCCGTCAGTTCCGCAAGCCACGGGGAAGCCTCTCTAGCACAAGGAGCCGAAAGCTTTGCAGCAAAGGCGGCATTACTAAGAGATTCCGTGTCAACAGCAAAATCGCACAAGGATACATCAAGCTTGGTCGAGAAGTTGGACGAGCAGCTCTCATCTTTGAACGAGGCGATCAAGAGCGCCAACAGCGGTTGACGACTGATCTGCTATGCACTTCATGACTGTTTAAAGCTCCCGGGTACCCTTTCTATTATTTTATGAATGTTTATTGGTTATGCCCGGCCCTCTTATTGGCATTGTGGTATCTCGAAAAGGGACAAGAAGAAAAGAAAGGGAAAGTAAGAAACGCCAGAGGCATGCTGGCCGTATAACGTGTTATGGGGGTTGTATTTATAGAAAGTCTTTAGATACCCCTTCTTCAGGGAGTGAGAGATGCTAAACTTAGCAAGTTTCAGGGGCTGATAGCTAATCAGTGTTTTTGTAACCATATCAAAATCTGATCCGGATACTGTAGTAGGAGGAATAATACATTCTCAATCCTTTGTCTGCACATACTCCATACTATAGTTTCCGACACAAGGAGGCTTTCCTGAGTTTGCCTTGCGAGCCCCCAGCCACAACTCAGGGTGAAAGATGGTCAGGGTGACAGTCATGACTACCATCGGTACGCTGTCCAGTGCAAAGAATAAGCCTTCCATCGACGCGAGCGGGCCGTTAAAACCTCCGCTTAACTCTGCACATCGCCAGCACGACCGGACAAAGAGGCAGACGGAGGCTATCGCTAGACCTGCAAACCACACTCATTAGTGGTTGAAATTGCATAAAATAGGATACTCTTACCTATCACATAAAGATGCCTCTTCTCTTGGCGAATTTCGTACCAAGACCGGCGGTAAATGACCCAAAGTGTAAGACAAAATATGGCCGTGAACAGGACCTGAACAGCCAAGCCGGTGATCATTAGGTTTACACCGATTGGATTGTCTACGAATATAGCCGGAAGAGAGCCGCCACATCCTATGAAGCAAAGGCATATGAAATCGCCGAGGATAAATAGGGAGGCGAATAGGCGAGGGCTGATGCGCGTGAACCGAGATGATGAGTAGCGTTGCTGTAGTGTGCTGATATTGAGATAGAGGGCAGAGGATAGAAAAGTCGGGCCAAGTGTGAGGCCAATGATGTACCTGACCATACCCATTAGAACTCATTTCGTACAACCAAAAGCAAGATGTGGGAAGAACTTACATGATATACCCGTCCTTGTTGTCTCGATTATGTGAGAGCTGAACCTTTCCACAATATCCGATGAGTTCCAATAGAATGCCACAAACCATCCCAATGGAGTACCCATAGAAACGCCAGAATCGAATGGCTATGAGCACATGCAGAAGAAGGAAGATCGAGTAGAAAGAGAGAAAAATTGCATTTGGGGCCAAAAGCGGCGAGAAGTCTATAGCTGCGATGCCGTTTGGTAGTGATATAGTTGCGTTCATGGTCGCACAATTAGGAAATTGAAACTTGAAGGAGAGTTTAATATGGAGGGAAAGAATAAATAGAAGGAGAACTTGATCGAGGAGACAACTTGAACGTTAGAAAAGGTTCTAATATATATAGAATAGGTGGGATTGACTAGGACGTGGGACTAGGCGGCTTACACCACATCCGAGACTAGCGGATCGAAAACATCCGACGGTATATATACGGACGTTCAGCGGTAGATAAGTCAAGGTCTCTAAGCTGCATATGGACGGTCATTTAATGGAGATTCAACCGCCCTCAGAAATCCAACTTTTATCCAGGTTGAAGGAAATTACCAGGACGGTAGCAGCTGCATATAAGAACGACTTCCTGCTCAGTCTGGAATGAAATTAGCATATAGACTCAGAACGCCCGTAAATATCTGTATAATTGTATCCAAAATGCGCATCCAAATTCTAGGAACGGCTGCATCAGTAGCCCTCTTGGGCTTTGGCACAGTACCAGTACGGGCTCTGAGTCCTTGCCCCCTCCTTGGACCGGATTTACCCATCCCAACAGCTCTGGGTAACGAGGTCTCTGTCAGAAATGCATTGTCTGAAATCCAGCAGCTTGTTCCAAGCCTAGATATCGACTTTCAGAACACATCTTTCTCTATAGACATCTATTCAGCGGCAGACAAACAACCCCTTTTCAGCTATCATCACTCGACTCCTATTCTACAAAACCATAGCCACGGTGTCCAAGTCGTCAACGATACGACTGTTTATCGCATAGGCAGCATTTCGAAATTGCTCACGGCCTATGTCTACCTCCTGGAGGTTGGGGACGTGTCGTTCAACCAGCCAGTCACACGATATGTGCCCGAGCTGGCAGATATTTCTGCAGGGTTGAGGAACAAGTCAGACTCTGCTCTCCAATATGTGGACTGGGATGTCATAACCATCGGCGCGCTCGCATCTCACATGGCTGGCATACCGCGAGACTTTCCGAGCCCTGCTTCATCAGACCGCCAACTCGAACGGTTGGGGTTTCCACCAGTTCGGCACGTCGACTTCGGCTACTGTGGGGAAAACGTCTTGTATCCTTGCAACCGCACTGGTATGTTGTTCTCGACAAGTTCAATGTTTCACATAGTGCTGACTCCTATCGATAGCCTTCTTTGACGCCATACGGACCCGTCACCCAGTCGAAGCGGCCTTTTCAACCCCTATATACTCCAACATTGGTTACCAAATCATGGCTTATGCGCTTGAGAATATAACTGGAACGACGTATCCTGATATTCTATCACGCCAGCTTATCCTCCCTCTCGGCCTGAATCCTACAAGTTATGCAAAGCCAGCTAACAGCGACTCATCTATCATACCTGACAGTCCAAGCAACTCTTGGTACGATGTCGACACGCGGGATGAGGGACCAGCCGCTGGAATATACTCGTCGATCGCGGACCTACGCAAAATCGGGCAGTCTATCTTGACGTATGAGATGTTGTCGCCCTCCCAAACTAGACGATGGATGAAACCCGTCAGTTTCACTGCCGATCCACAGGTTGCAATCGGCGCGCCATGGGAAATTGCTCGTGTTCCATCCACAAATAGAGCTAGTTGGATGTATACTAAGGGTGGCAAGCTGAGGATGTACAGCAGTCTGATGGCTTTACTACCAGACTGGGGCGTCGGACTCACTGTTCTGGCTGCTGGAACCGACGCCCCGGGAGTTGTGGGCATGATTCCGGGAGCGATTGTTTCAAAGCTAGTTCCTGCTTTGGAGAAGGCTGCTAAGCGACAAGCAAGACAAAGTTACAGTGGCCGTTACGGAGACGAAAGAAATGGGATGACTATAACAGTACAAGACAGTCTACCAGGGCTAGGCGTCACGTCTTGGTTTGTAGATGGGCGTGACATGTTCATTTCGATCCGACTGATGGTCTCAGAGTCGTCGACTGGATCAGGGAACGTCAGCATGAGATTGTACCCGACGGGGTTGCAGACGCAAACAGACGGAAATGCTAGACTTGAGAGCTGGCGGGCGGTCTACGAGATCATTGACGCTGCCTCACCGTCCAGTCCGTATTGTGCTAGCTGGTTCGCCGTTGATTCGGTCACGTACGGAGGCGTGTCCATCGATGAGTTTGTCATCGATCTTTCAGCAGACGGCATTTCTCAGGGTATTACCATGAGCGCCTTTGATACTCGGCTTGAAAGGGTACGCCGTTGAATCAGTGCCGTCGTGGTGGTTTAGTAGTATGAAGGTGGGATCTGGCATGTTGAGCCTTAGGTGCCAAGGGGAGGCAAGAAGACTTGAGATGTCTTTTCTATGTAATAAAAAGGCTTGGATAAAAACTTAGTATATATTACTGGAAATTTAGATACTTATAGTTGAGAGCTCAAATTGGCATATGAAACTTGGTAGCTATCCTACGTTAAGCCAACACTCGCCCATAGGTGTGACTCTCCCCAGGACGTGGGGTTCATGAGCCTGCAACCCAGTCGTTGCTACCCAATTGCAGATCCGTATTCATTCCCTGCAGCATACCATACGTTCATGTATCAGCCCAGAGGCACTTTACTGGCTAGCAACGCGGAAATATCCCGTGAATATCCTATGACCCCTCGTTGCCATTGAAACTCTGGAAGGTTATCCTAACTTCATTATTCAACCCAACGCATCGACTCACAGTCTATATCGTTTGCCATTTGGTATCTTACCGAGTCCCTAGCCTTCCATGGATTACAAAGTCGTCGTCGCGGCGGTACACGCCGCGCCCGTGTTTATGAATAAGGCTGCTACTACTGACAAGGTTGTCGACTTGATTGAGCAAGCGGGCAAGGAGAACATTGAGCTGCTGGTCTTTCCGGAGACGTTTATTCCTGGATATCCGGTACGTCCTCTGTTGTTCACACTCTGTGCTGCAGTGGAATAACTAACATGGTCAAGTATTGGATTGAGTGCTATCCGCCCCTCCAACTAGTAGGGGCCCTTGCCAAATATGCTGATGAGAGCGTCGCTGTCCAAGACGGCGACGAAATCACACGCATCTCAGCTGCCTGTCGTCGCACTGGTGTAGCCATCAGCCTCGGCATTTCAGAGCGCATAGCTCAAGGATATACACTCTTCAATTCCCAAGTCAATATCGATGCAAATGGCAGCTTGCTGGGTGTGCACCGCAAACTGCAGCCTACGTATGTTGAACGCTCTGTCTGGGCGCAAGGCGGCGGCCATACGCTGCGAACATACAAGTTGACAGCTTCAGGACGGCCTTTCAACCTCGGCGGTCTTTGCTGTTGGGAACATACCATGAATGGCGCGCGCCAAGCGCTCATCACTCAGCACGAACATATCCATGCCGGTGCTTGGCCAGCCTTGTCGACCATGGCTGGCTTCGAAGCCGTAGCTGATTCTCAAATCGAGGCTTTGATGAAGGCCCACGCCCTAACAGCACAGGTCTTCGTCATCAGTGCGTCAAATTATGTTGATGATACTTGTCTCGAGTGGATGGAGAAGAATCTAGGCAAGCAGGAGTTTGTCAAGGCGGGCGGGGGCTGGTCTGCTGTCATTCACCCGTTTTGCTCATTTCTTGCCGGGCCGCATACTGGTACTGAAGAGAAGCTTGTCAAGGCCGAGGTGGATCTGTCGCAGCTCGGGAAGGTCAAGGTTTGGGTTGATGCTGCTGGCCATTATCAACGTCCGGAGATCCTCAAGTTTAGCTTTGACGACCAGCCTCTGTGGGCAGATGAAAAACCAGCTTCTGAGAGAACTTCATTTGTTAAGAACAATCTCGAAGAAGACTCAAGGTCAAAGGAGACTCTTTAAGAGGGTTTTGTAGCTAAGAAAATTGATGTTTGTTAAAAGAAATTAAGGAAATTTGTTTGGCTTCACCACCTATCCAAGACTCAACAAATTGTGCAAGTCCAAGTTCATCAAATACACGTGCGGCTACGAAAAGGAGATGGATTTCATCTAGCGTTCAGTTCTTTACCTGACGAAAATAAAACACCATTCGATTACCAAAGAATAGGCCAAGCTTTGGCTAACCACTGTTTAATATCCCTTATACCCTCTCATTGAAGTAGCCGCCTCTGCGGGCACCCTCTGGCAGCTCGGCTGGTCTATTTCTACCTTCGCAGCTCGATTTCCACAGCAACTGTGCCTGTTCACACCATTGAAAATGTTTCAAAAAGCCATCTCGCGCGTATACTTTGTCTCGAGCCTCAAATGCCCATTTCTCGCCTCTGGCACCGATGATGTCCTTTTCGAGAGCAAGTTGACACCCGGCACACGAAATTCCGTGTTCGACATTGCCACTTACTTTATCATAATAAGGAAGTGCGCATGATCCCATGAATTTGTATTTTCTACGTCGTTCTGAGCTCGCTGAGTAGACTTGCCCCGTTGCTTGGGGTTGCTGGCCGGAAATCAAACTGGCCTGATGAAGTGACACGATCGTAAAACGCGATTTGAACACAGATTCTTCCATTGAATATATCCCAGGCAAAGTCTTGAATGACCTCAGCTGGCCCAAATCAGCCTTCTTCAATCGGAATTGCTTCCGGACAGCAGAGAGAGTTTGTATTCGAGTCTCGGGAGCCTCCTTGAGACATTTGAAACAGCATCGCGTCCATGTGAGTAGGGATATAAACCCGCCAAATTCGCCGCAAAGACTACAAGACTTGAGACAAAGGACATTGTAAAAGTCGGGTAGGGAGATCTCAACGGCGAGTCGTGTTTGTAATAAAGCGCAGAAAAGGTTCAGTCCATGTAAAATTATCATCTGATACTGCTTGAGAGAGTCTACCGCCTGTCGCGATCGATGATTTATTTGTCGAAACTTGAACAAAGAATACACATCAAGACGGACCAACGTATCATGTAGGAGCTCCAATGGTAGCCGATCGAGGGAGCCGAGACCGACATCAGAAGTCTGCAGGAATGGTGTTGCTATTGACTGACGAATATTGATGTGCTCGCTGGACGAGAACCAGATCACGGAGAGACCGAAGTCTTTGCGATGGTAGGCGGCTGTTCTTACAATGGCATCGGTATGTTCTTCGTCGAAAGTGTATTCCGTGGCGGAGCGATATCCGCTGAGCATGAGGGCAGCCATTCGTGAATGGGTTGATAAACTTGAGTGAGACAGAGCCGTGGGCCTTGAGAGATGTCGTTGATGGCTGATAATTCCGATCAGGCTTTAGGGATATGGCCCGCACTTATCATCGAAGAAATGAGGGAAGTCAAGTGCCATTCCCTCTCTGAGCTGCGCTGCGTATGGCTTGTCTATCTAATCACCTGCCTCTTAGATACCCAATTGACCCTTTTCAAAGGCTGAGTTCATATACAGACATCAAGAGGTTCTTTCATGGGAGCAGGCTCAACGCTGTGCCGACACAAGGCGGATTTTCGTTGTCTACTGACTCCAGAAACGTTAGAAGGGCAGTATATCGGCGGCAGCACAGATTGTGAGCATCCGCGCAGATACTCTTATGGGCGATAATGCGTGAAATGAAAGGGGAGGGCAGAGCAGAGTACCCGTGGTCCCCATCGTTGGAGGTGGAGAACGGGCAGGGATTAGGTGGGTCAGATAAGCGAGCCCACCTCAGCCACAACACCATGGATTTTTGAGTTGGACATCGTGAGTTGATGGGCACATACGACCATAGCTCGTGGAAAATACGGGGTCCCGTTCGCTCCCCCAGAGTCAAGCCACGAAGCGCCGGATTAGTAGTTGGGTCGGTGACGACCAGCGAATACCTGGTGTTGTATGTCCTTCTTTTTGGTGCATCGCCATTCTTTTTGGCCTTTAAGAACAAGCGATGTGCCGGAAAGCAGCTAAGCAATGAAAAGGTTTGCTGCAGGTGTCCTGTTTCTCAGCGTCCTAATCTCGGGCTACAACGTGGCCGTCAATTGACCCAGCGCCTGGCTGCATATGCCGTTGGTAAACCTGAGACTTAGAAGCAGGTACCCGTCCTAATGACCAATGATACCAGGCACTTCAACAGAGTCGTTTGTATTTTATTGTTCTTGAATCTTTCTACCTCCATATATGATCAGAAAGGTTAATTATTGTTTAAAGGGGGCAACAGTGAATACCTGGTATTGTATTGTATGTGCATCTTTTTGCTGGTTTGGCTTTTTTGTCTCAACAATAGGCCTGGTCGAAGTAAAATTATTGTCAAAGGAACAATGGTTACTCTGTAAGCGTTGAATGAGTAACCTCTTTTTGCTATCGTATACTGGAAGGATTCACTTGCTTTGCTGCGCTATTGTTGTCATGATCTACAGAGCAAGGAGAGGGGCCTCTTCTTATGGCTTTATTATGGCAGTGAATTAACCTTTGTAGGTTATAGCTAATGGTATCTATGGAATTCAAGCAATACTACTCACATTATGAGACATAGAGAACCAATATGCACAGAAGTCTCTCTTTACTTGGGGTGCTATTGGGTTAGGAAGGGCATAGTGTAATAGAACTGATCTTTACATGCAGGCTGGCAAGACCATTTGTTATGCCATATGTTAATTTTGGTCTTAAGCTTGTAAGACGAGCTGCCTGGACCCGATTCGATACCGAAAGCTTTAATAAAAGACAGTGATTCACCCCCCCAGCGCGAGCTATTCTGACCATTCTTTTAAACCACTTCCCTCATTTTCATCAGTGGGACTTCTCTCCTCCAACCCGAGTCACATTCGGAGCAATTCTCCCATTCATCCAACACTTTCTCAAGAAAACACTCTGCATTGCCCTTCATCCAGAATTCGAGGAATAGCATCATTCAAGGTAACATCATTCCACTTCCCTCTCATACGATATCGCTTGTTTTCCTGATAATATTTAAACATATCAAAACTACTACACTATCCCCGCTGTCTCCTCTTCCTATCACCACTTCCCTCTCATCTCCCTTCATCTTGCTCTTGCATCATCATTCTCCTTTCATCCTCCACGCTCCTCTATCATCATCCCCCCTTCTGCATCACACACCTCGTTCTGCCGCTCAAAAACTTCTCTCCGTTTATTTAGCAACATTTCCCATTGCCTGTTGACATTTTTTTACCCTAGAGGACCTTCCCATCTCCCCTCACATCATGGATACAATCCTGGAGGCGGAGCAGCCTCTGTGCTTGAAGCGTGAGCGCTCTCCAAGCCCAGAGCCTGAGGAAGACATCCGCGACATCAAGCGCCAGGCCGACGAGACATCCGCAGTCATCCCTGCACCTGAAGAGTTTCCCTGGAGAACTTGCCAGAATCTGAGCGAAGTCGAACGCCTGAAGATCAAAGAAAAGGCAGTCATGCAAGCTCAAGTGGATTGCGAGAAGGTCCGAATGGTCTTGGAAGCAGCCCTTTGCCGACTGGAGCAGGAGCCTGACACCAAGAGCGCCGTCATGTTGGGTCAAAAAATCATCAAAGACTGGCTGGATGAACATGGTGAGTCTCAAATTTGCCATCTTGACCTCTTGACAGCTTTCTAACTACGTGTTACTCAGAGAATGTCTACAAGAACCACGAGAACCTTCAGATCCTAGTAGGTGTCGAAGGTCCTACCGGAGCCGGGAAATCATCATTCCTCGGTTCACTGCTCCAAATCCCGGAGCTGTTCCCTTCAGGCCATGAAGCTGCGGCGACCGCTGTCGTCGGCAAAATCTCTTGGAACGACGTGGATGACCCTGATTGTGCCTTCCGGGCCACGATCGTCCTTCGAAAGAAGGAGGATATCGAGAGCGATATTGAGTCACTCCTTGTAGAACTTAATCGCTATTCAGATCTCATGACCAATGGGTTCCATGGGCAGGATGATGAGGACGCACTCAGTATCGCCGATGCGAAAATAGACTCCAAGAACAAGATTGACTACGAACTGCCCAAAATCAGAGCTGTCTGGGGCATCGACAAACGCGACCTGGAAATTATGGCTAGCAGATGCCCTAAAATGCGATCGTACGCCGACACTGTCCAGAGCATTCTGTACGGGAACAAGGCAGCTCTTAACATGCTTGAGAAGGGAACCTTGAACGTCAGCAGGCCAACCGCCAAGCAACTCTCCGCCTTGATCAAGCCGTATCTTGACTCTACTACTGTTCAAGTGGGATCAAGTGTCCGCTATGCGGTTTGGCCACTCGTTGAGGGTGTTCATATCTACGCCAAATCAGACATCCTCAAATCTGGAATCACCCTTGTGGACCTTCCTGGGTGCGGCGATACGACCACTAGTCGCTCCGAAGTTGCGCAAAAGTTCTCCAGTCAACTGGATGTTCGAATGGTGGTAAGCCCTATCATCCGAGCGACAGATGAAAAACAAGCCCAGGCGCTCATGCAAAGCGGCTTCGATGAAGCACAGATGAGGATTCGTGGCAAGCTTGATGGAAATGGTTTTGGCGTGATCATGTCCAAAATGGATGAGATCAAAGTTGATTTCTACATAGATGGCTGCGATGAGCTTTGCGATGATGAGGAACTTATTCAGAAGGAAAATCAGATCGATGAACTCAAGGCGGAAAAGGTCAAGCTCAAGTCTGAGGCTCCAAAATTGAAAGACAACAAGAGGTATACCGAAGCTTGGAAGAAGAGGACAAAGAAGCAGTATGAGTCTGCCTTGAAGAAACACGAAGCGAGACTACAATGTAAGTTTATTACCTTTCTAAAAGCCCATACTAACAACTAACCACAGCAAACCCAAGCGAGAGCGACGAGCACGTCAGGAGACTCCGAGACATCATGAACACCAAGCTCCAGGAGTTTGAAGTAGCGGACATGGAGCTTGACCAGAACCAATCGCTCCAAGATCAAATCGAAAAGGAGATTGTGTACTTGAAACACTGGCTTCACCATCGCGCCAGCCAGACTCGTAACAGACGGGTCAAGAAGCGCTTGCGTGATGACTTCGCTACTCGACAAGCCGAGTTTGATGGCGTCGCCCCAGGTCAGACGTCCTCCCACCACCAAGAGTACATGCTTCCAATCTTTCCCGTATCAACCAAGGCCTTCTGGCAACTTCAGAACAACGAAGTACCATTGGAAGGGTTTCCCGGCATCAGATTTACCGGGATTCCTGCTGCGGAGCAGTGGTTGCATCGAGCTACATTGAGTAAACGTGAGAAGCACCTCGACGAAACTCTGGATAGTTACCAGAGTCTCATGACTATGATGAAAATTTACTCTCAAACAAGTGGCCAGGATGGAGCCTTTGACTTCAACAGGTCTGAGGTGGAGAGTGCAGTGGCCAAAACCCATGAATGCTTTGCCAAGGTGAGTTTTTCCCCCATCAAGTGAAACATTGAATGGTTTGTAACAATGTGTACAGAAATTGTCTTCCAAACTCACTGCGGCTTGCGTCGAGATCCAGAAGCTTGATCCTCTTGAGCATCGAGGCCGCGCCATGAAGAAATTCAAGGCGGAAGCAAAGCAGATTGTTCAACGATGGACATACAAGTTCCCTACCATTCCCACCAGCACCATAAAGATGCACTGGGCCACCTACTATGCCAACATCTGTCGTTATGGGGCACAGTATACAAGTTTCTCAACCCCGAGAGTGACGTATAACTGGATGGAGAGCCTGTGAGTCTTCTCAACCTGGAAAGCAACACGTTCGCTAACCAAAGCACGCAGCGTCTCACCGGTTCTGAAGGCTATTGGTAAGGATTGGGATTACAAGATGAACAAGAAACTGCCGAAAATTCGAATTCCCATGATGGCCGGATTCTCGGCGATTTGGAAGGATTATCTTGACAAACTCCAGCAGGATATCAGCAGCAAGGTGCCATCTCTCGGCGTGAGCTTCAACAGAATGAGACCAAGTCTCGACAAATCTCAGCGAGAGACGGAGAACAGAATTCGCAAAACTATGGATAACCTGTCTCAGAAGGCTTCCAGCGTTGCATTTGATGCAGTCGAGCTCATGACAGAACAGATGGAGTCCACTTTTGAGCAATGCAAGGAGACACGTAAGTTTTGCCATCAATTGTACATGAAACGGAATATGGCTGATGAATTTAGAGGGTCGTGGCTCCTATCAAAGACGAAGAGCGATCATTGGTGACAAGATTGAGCATGATGTCAAGCCCATGTGCAACGAGATGCTGGATCGTCTCGCAGAAGGACTCAAGGAAAAGAAGGCCGAGGTTCCCAGCCAACTGGTCATGGTTGCAGAGGAAGCCATCAGGAAGGTCAAATAGAAACTGTCTTTCCTGGTGAACAATCTGGTGGAGAACTCCGCAGACGGTTCTGGGGTCAATACCCAGAAAGCCGAGCTACAGACGGAGATCCGCAAGTTGGTTGAAGCTTGGGAGGACGCATGGGCTGAGAAGGGAAACTACTCAGAGCACATCCTCGACCTGGATCTCAGCATCCCAGAGGAGATTCCAGCGCCCATCTTGGCTGCGGACAATCAAGGCGAGCTGGACCTTGATCTGCTCTTCGGCGAGGACTTTGAAGACGTGGACTTTGAGGGCGCAACTTAAGTTCATTGAGCTTGGGGCGAACATTGGGACGATTAAAATTGGTGTTGAATATGGGTTAACTGGGAAGATGGCTTCACGGGAGATCTAAAGAATGGCGCAAGGAACATTTGCTTCGGAATTTGCATGGCGAAAACGGCGTACAGAGACGAGAGATGAGATTGATGATACTCGATACTTCCCCCAAATTAGCACAGATCAGATTGACAGATACTCAAATTGAAAATAACACACTACTTCTCTGTCGATCATAGTCTCTGATCATAACTTGTGCTCCATGAGCTTATACTCTTTGAAGAATCCTCAGAACCCCAAGGGACATATATGTGAGAGAAGAGTATATTGGTCTGAGCGGGAATCTGGAGCTTAATACCAGTCTACAGGGTGAAGTAACCTGGCAGTATTAGTACTCTACTTCGAGGGTGGTGGCTACTAAATAATGGAATTGGGTGCATCTCGTTGAGTCCTCTATCAAACCTCGCGCCTGGGAGCGACATCGGCGGGGAGTTAGCTGATTGGAGTCGATCGTTCTGGTGGCAGGGAAAGCTTGTGCAGGTATGGAAAGGACAAAGCATCCCAGGTGTGAACTCTGAGAGAGTTTTGACTTCAAAGCCTTCCTCTGTTCTCACATTCAAGACAGAGCATTGAGCAGGCCCGTATCCGCCTGTTAGAGTAGGGTAGGTCATCGTGAAGCTTGGTTACGTCAATTTGGATGGTGGGTACGGAAGACTATAGGGCTCAGTGGCTCAAAAGTCATTTCGTAGTAGGCCGACCCCCCCCCTGTAGGGCGCCCTAGGTTACATTTATATCTATCTGATTTTTAAATTAAATTATTATAGGCCCCTTATATAAGCTAAAGTAGGCCCTTTAGGGTTATATAATAACATAATATACATTTCCTTACAATCCTAGCTTTAGCTTTATTTTCTTCCTTTAAAATTAATATGCCTTATAAGGTAAAAATTCCTTACTTTCCCTTACCTGCATATACCTGCAATAGCCTTATATAACCTAATAAATGTATTTTTAGAATTGCATGCTTCTAATCTTTTATATAATGCTATTTTTATTCCCCTATAAGCACTTTACCCTGCCTGATTTAGCACCTACATTATAGCGCTTATGCAGGTAACTTTTACTTTATGCAAACCTATCCCCTACTTTACATATACCTTTAATTAATGCTATATAGCTTTTATTATTTTTATATAATTAAGAGCTTTATTTTTATATACTTTTTATTTTATTATATATATATTTAATATACTTAATTTATAGCTAACTGCTAATATTTTTCTTATAGTATTAATACTTTCTTCTAAACTAATTCTATCTATATAAATGTATATATAATTTAATCTAAGTACTATACTACTTAAGCTAAAGCTAAAGCTAAAGAAGTATAAGATAAAGCTTAAGAAGGAGGTGTAATTAGCTAAAGAGGCTAAGGACTTACATAAAGCTAAAGAGGAAGCTATAGCTGCAAAGGAGGCCTAAGAGAAGAAAGATAATGCAGCTAAGAAGAGGGCTAAAATAGCAAGAAAGAAGGCTAAAGAAGCTAAAAAGGCTAGATTAGTAGCTAAAGAAGCTAAAAAGGTAAAAAAGGAAGCTAAAGAAGCTACTAAGAAGGACTCTAAGAAAGATAACTTTAACTTTAGTAGTAAAGATAACTTTAATAGTAATAAAGTTAATTATATTAGTTACATTATAGTATATAATTAAGATAAGGATTATTTAATTTAAAAGAAGCTTTTATAAAAGGATTTAAGTAACTGCTTTAAGTATCTTTTTAAGGAAATCTATAGTAAAGGTACTAGTAATTTTAACTAGACTATTAAATAACTTATTATATAGCCTAATTTAACTATTTAAGTCTTCTATTATACTTTAAAGAAGTATAGCTATAAAGGTATTAAGGCTATTTACCTTAATATTTAAGGTATAAGTTATATGCTATATAAAGCTTTATATTATATTATATTAACTTATTTAGAAACCTACTAAGCCTTATAAACTTGTTAAGGCTTGAATAAAATAGCCTATAAATTCACTGTAAGTAACTGGATAGATAATAGTGATAGAAGAGGCATAGGGTAGGATTTATAGAATAAAAGTAGATTCGCTAAGAAGAGCGATTTTTTCTGAATTTAGTAATATATATTATGTAATAGAAAAGTTGATAAGTCTGAGTTGAAAAAGGTTCCCTGAGTGGGAAAACCTAGGTCTTATATAGACCTCTAGAAGAGCGGGCATTTTGATTCCTAGAGAGGGGTAGTCTTAATGATAATGAAAAGACTATCACAAAAACTGCCAAAATTCAGAGAAAAATAAGATATACTTTTTACCCAATTTGGAAGGCGCTAGGCTTTAGAATGCTTATAAAGCTTAAATAGGAAAATAGGGTTTTTCGTTGGTATGTTATGAATTATCTAACTGAGGGGTAAAATCTCGTATACATAATCCTCATTATATAATCATCACGTGACACCGGTCACGTGACTTTCCCACTGATATTTCCTTAATAAGAAATATTTAAAGTTATAGGAAAAACTTTAATATATGGAGTTTGCTCAATTCTCCATATTTTGCTCAGGTAAGCACACTAATCGAAAGCCCTAAATTTTCTCATTATT